>JAJOZX010002388.1:442500-445000 GCA_023014485.1 Bathynomus jamesi
TATGAACACCCTCCTTTGTGCAATTTCTTCTACAAGAAGGGTCACTGTAAATTCGGTGACAACTTTAGATTCTACCATCCAAAAATTTGCAAGACTTACGCGACATATAGAACCTACCAATATGGGAAAAACTGCTACCACCATCATCTCCCGAGAAGTTCAAAAGACAAAGGACAAGGTTCGGACAACAGAAAAATGTAAAGAAAAATATGTACACCAAAATTCTTTCAACATCGACATCGCAGAAACAATACTGCTGCTAAGTCTCATACAGTGCATGCCGTTAACACAGTTCGGAACCCCTGAGCCGGATCGCTTCCTAGGAAGAAGATGCCTGAACAGATAGGCGGAAACGGATCTCTCTCTCGGAGGACCACAAGGTTACTGAACACGCGATACCGAAGGAAAACGAACTGGAAATGCGCAAGGGGCAACGTAAAACAAAGAACATACATACATAGTGTCCTAGCTAATATTCAAGGAATAAAACTAATCAACTCACTAAACAAAGTTTCGTACCTGAAAGAATTTATGGATAAGACAGGCGGACAACACATCCCTCACAGAAACGCATCTTAAAATTTGCCAAGGAAACTGCAAAAACTGAATAAGAAAGAGTTGCATATCGATGGTTTCAACCTACTGAGAGCGGATAAAACAGCGAGACGTAAAGGTGGCTGCGCTATTTATGCACATGAGAGTCATATGACAGAGACGGTAATATGTAAATCAAAGAGTTTTGTGGAACTCCTCGCAATGAAAATAGAAAAACCAAACGTGGTACTGATAGTCATCTATTGACTCCAAACACTCCAAATGCGGGATAACGTCCTTTGTCTCTGGGTTTGTGTAAGTCTCTGTCATAATACACGGTTATACAAGGTTTATTTTTAGGCTTAGCATCTTTCATATAGCAAACAACGCTTTATGCCATCCTCCTTATATATCTCATGGCATGTAAAACAGTGAATTTCACCGCATTTGTGCTCGAATTTCCCCCAGCTGTCCATTGTACGAAACATGCCGCACTCGCAAATTCTTATTTTCCTACACGTCCCATTTGATTTATGGAATTCAAAACAGGCATTATTGAAAAACGTGCGTTTACATACATCACAATCACGCTTCTCAGTTTCAACTACACGACTTTCACATCTGGGGTTTTTACACCGACTGCAAACAATTTGACAATCTTTACAATGTTTCAAGAGGTCATTCGTAAACTCGAGACAACCCTTACACAAATCGTGATGTCTCCCATATTTACGGCTTTTATCATAGTTTACGTAAAGATCTCTGATGCGTCTAATAGGAAGGTAAGTTGCACCCGCCAGCCCTAAAACAAGTAGAGGCTTTGTACGTTCTCTCACGCCGCTTTTAAATACATACGTTGTTCTACCATCCTCATCCAGACCAAACACAACAATCCTAACTTTCATCTGTTCTTCTACCATAGTCAGCTCTTCATGGCCCATAACACAGTTAAAATCAAGTTTGCATTCTCCAGCCAACTCACGCACACGCGCCGCAACCGTAGATAGCCATAAAGTTTATGTGGGTATATTTAATACGGTAAATATATGAGTCAAGATTACGGCTATAAAACCGCAACCATGCTCAGAGTTTATGTGACTTCTGTAAATAGCGTGAGAATTAAAGTTAAGTCTATAAGGCGTGGCCGTATGTCCCACAACACGGAACACGCGGTCAATTTCAACAGTGAAATTCTCGAAGTTAAACTTTGAACCACTTTGAGAAGCTTACGCGTAACGTGAAAGAATGTAGTCAACATCTGCCACCAGGTGCCTGTAAGTTATTACTATCCAGAACAGGTCGCTGTCCTCGCTATTTGGCTCAAGCCCAAACGCCAACCTTACTCGGGTCTCCGGGTCATCATTGCTCTGAAGAGCATATCTGATGATACATCGAACTAACTACGTTGCGAAGTCCTTTCTCGAAACCCTCCGAATATGCAACTCGGGGATCAATCCTGACGTTATAACGACTTCTAGAAAGTGTAGGGGTATTACACACATTTTGCATTAAGGTAAGAGATACACCGTTGCATGAAGGATAACTCATTCTTTCTGTATGGATTGCGGGCGCATTCGAAGGGATTTGGAATGTTGCGGATGACGTGTAAGGTTGGAGGTTTTCTGGACATTGCTCATCTGGTTCTTCCGATAATGAGTTTGTCGACGATGAATCCTTTTCTTTAGAGTTGAACGTGACGTTGAGTCTTGTTCGTTTAGTTTCCATACCGAATGTGGCCGGAGATTGGTCTTCACTAGGCCTAGATCTTTTAACGCCTGCGGAGTTGTAGCGATTTTGGCTGGTTACTTGAGGAGTTACTTCAATAGTAGAGCCAAAGGGTCGCTGGTTATTCTTTCGATCCCATTTTCCGTCACTCGAGCATGTTGGTGGTAATGCATTTCGAGATCTTTTGAAGGGTTCATCATACGTACCCTGCAAAAGAAGAGAACATTAATGAATACGAGTT
>JAJOZX010002388.1:450000-457500 GCA_023014485.1 Bathynomus jamesi
TGTTACAAAAGTTTATGAAAAATGAATCAAGCGGATGCCAGAACATCTCGAATGGGCGGTAGCAGATCTAACCCCACTACGCAAGTCTGCGTTCCTAGTATCAGCTGCGGGGGATCCGGAAGTGAGGACATTCATAGACTCCTCCTCAAGGACTCCGAGGCTCTTGAAGTTGGTGCCTGTTTTAAATTTGAAAAGAATATGTAGTGTGTAATATGCATGTATATGTAGTGAGGAATAGGTAGATAAGTGTGTCTGAGATCATACTGGACTGCTCACAGGTTAGATAAGACACGGAAAAAAGATCAGTTAAAGAGGGTAGTGACAGTTGAAACGGGGTTTCCAACACTCCCTATCTTTTGTCTAACGCCCCTCTCCCCCGTCCTCCGGCGTGCTTTCCTGTTCGAATGGGGTCTACAACCTCCACCATTTTACGATGAATGGGTAAGGGTCCAATCCTGATTAAACTGCTGAACGTCAGACGGATTAGTAAAGGCAAAGTTGCTACATGCGCATTAACAACTTCTCATGAACAAGGAAGGTGATAGATTAAGTCGAACATACGGCATGTCTTGAGATAAATTCGTGGCTTCGTGAAATAAATACCCTAAAGCGGTTGTTTGAAAACAGAGCAGAAAATATTTCTGTGTCAAACACTACACATCTGAACCAAATGCGGCTGGTCTTAAAACAGGAAGAGGAATAGGACTGTGGGAAATGGATTCTCTGGTATAGAGGTGTATAATCAGATTGTTCAATTTAAAAGGTTATTGATAAATTAACGAAAAGAGCGAGGAATAGCACAATTTCTCTTGGAGTACTAACACAGTAACCCCCCAGGATTGTGATGGTGGCCAGGTTTCAGCATGGGTTTTGAGCTTTATCAGGAGAAAAGACGGTAAATAAATTTACCTGAATGACAAAAAGGATGGGTAGAAATAAAGGTGATGGAGAACTGCTTGAAAGAAAAGAAAGAATGATGACTTTTTGTAAACAAGTGGCCATGTATAAAGGGTTGGTAAAAATGACTGTGTATGTATGTATATATATATATATAATATATATATATATATATATATATATATATATATATATATATATATATATATATATATATGTTACATTCTTCTTCCTTTTGGGTTCCTTCCCGTATAACAAAAAATAGACTCCCAGGCGAAGTCGACCTGGAGAGTCTTCGCAATGTAATACTCTCCCGGCACTCGTGGTAGAATGCACTGACGAATTTTGTGGGTCTGATGAAGACAAGAAAATGTTTGGCGAAGTTTACGTTTAATGTGCTTGAATCAGATCGCCTTAACATTCGAAATACAATTAAGTAGAAGTCAAGTCGTTTCTTGTTCGACTTTAAATCAGAGTTATTTATTTGACTTAGTCAGATTTTATAAAAGTTTTCTTACAAGCGATACCTGCCTTTCTTACCGCGAGGCTTAATCTGAACTGCTTAATCATAAGTTATCTGTTGGCGTCTCCTTGAAGGGAGGTAATAAAGAATAGGGCGTCCAGCCCTATCCGGAGATCTGCGTCTGACCTCCGCGCGCAAGAATCTGAGTTAAGGGTACTGAGCGCTTCCTTATATATGAGAAGAACAGGAACCTACGTCATTCGCACAAAGAGCGTGGGACGAGTGAATACGTATGACGTCACCAGGACTAGGTGCCTTTGCGTCAACTCGCGTGTGAATTTCCTATTGAAATGAAATACTGAATGAATAATATATAGTCACGAGAATTAATAAATGCAGGATATTTGGTCATGAAAATATTTGAAACCGTTAATGTAACACAGCACATCCGGGAGAGCCAATCTTTTTTCTCCTTTAAACCCGCATCTCAGTACAAGAAGTACGTCAATTAAGTATAATTAAATAATCTTCTCGTATGTATAGGGGAGAGGTCGTGAAGTTTTTATGGCTTCGGGCTTTATATGGGTTTAACGAAATAATATAAATTGGAGATGAAGAAAGTTAATATAACATACAGGGTGTCCCATAAGTCCGGCATCATAGGAAAAATAATAAAAAAAGGCAAAACAAAAGCTTTTACTTATAGAACGTGCTCAATATGTCCACCATTGTTTTCAGTACACAAATTCAGACGTGATACCCAGTCAGCAAGCACAAGGTGAATGATGTCAGGAGTAATGGTGTTACATGCCCCAATAATGCGCTGCCGCAAATGTTCAACACTCCTAATTTTCTCTGCGTATACCAGCGCTTTCAAGTGGCCCCAGAGATAAAAATCTAGTGGCGTGAGATCCGGGCTTCTAGCTGGCCATTCCACAGGCCCTCGACGTCCTATCCAATGACCAGGGAATTGTTGGTACAGGTATTCCCTTACTTGGGTGCTATAATGTGCAGGAGCGCCGTCTTGCTGGAACCATGTTGGGAAATTTCCTTCTTCGTTCAAGACACTGGGAAATGCTTCTTCCTTGAGCATACGTAGGTAGGTGCCTCCAGTGACATGTTCATCGAAAAAGAGGGGGCCTATGATGCGATCCTTCCAAATGGCACACCATACCATCACCCGAGATGCACTTTGTTCCTTTGAAGAGGTATACCAGTGAGGGTTGTTTTGAGACCAGTAGCGGGTGTTCTGTCGATTTACCTCACCATTTCCATAAAAAAACAGCCTCGTCACTGAACAGAATGGTGGACGGAAATTGGCATCCCGAGCATATGAATTATGGTTTGTAGAAATAGAAAAATATGAATTTCTCCTATGATGCCGGACTTATGGGACACCCTGTATGTATATATATGTATATACAGGGTGGGCCGTAAGTTTCCATACATAGGAAAAATTAAACGTTTGTTTTTATGTTTCAGATACCCTAAGAATATGCGTTTGACGTAAGATCTTGTTTACTGATGAAGCAAATTTTTACGTCAATGGAGAGGTTAATCGGCAAAACATACGTTATTGGAGTAATGCTAACCCTAACTGGCTGAGTCCGACGAAGATGCAAGGTGCCGGTAAAGTGATGGTGTGGGCCGGGATATGGGGTGACAGAATTATTGGACCAATTTTTGTCAGTGGAAATCTTAATGCCGAAAGGTATCTTAACATGTTGCAAGAAGAGATTTTCCCATCCCTGCTAAACGAGGAAGGTAACTTCCCAGTTTACTTCCAGCAAGATGGAGCTCCACCTCATTATGGTCTTCACGTGCGTCGGTATTTGGATCAGCAGTTTCCGGATGCTTGGATTGGTCGGCGTGGTCCTGTGGAGTGGCCTCCCAGATCCCCAGATCTCACCCCCCTTGATTTCTATCTTTGGGGGCACTTGAAGGCCATGGTGTATCAGGAAAAGATACGAGACATAAATCATCTAAAGGAACGTATCACCAACGCCATTACAAGCATAACGTCAACTGTGCTAATGCGTGTTCATCAACAGTGGGGAACACGTATTGAAATGTGTTTTCAAAACAATGGCAACCATGTAGAGCATATTATATAAATAAAAATGGTTGTCCATAAAAAAATGTTTATTTTTCCTATGTATGGAAACTTACGGCCCACCCTGTATATATATATATATATATATATATATATATATATATATATATCAGTCAAACTTTTATGGCAAGGCAACGTTGATGTATTGCATGAGTGTTTTGGAATCTTCAGCGGAGTGAGATTTGGGCCTCATTGTACACGATGTGAAGATGGGTGCTTTGTTCTAGGGCTCTAATACAGGGCTATCAGTTCCTTCTGTTAAAGACTTTATGCGTCTCCTGAAAGCTGACGAGTTACGCTTGCAGAACCGAAGTGTTCTTTCAATGTTGCAAAGCTGAGGACTTGCATCTCTGTACAGGGAACTCTAGTTATTCTTCCAGCATCAGCCCTAAAATGAGAATTGAAACACTAGAATATGTACAAAAATTTAAATGTCTAGGGTCGAGCCAGCACAAGCTCTTTGAGTAACTAGCCACGTATAAGAAGTTTGCGTGGAGCTAAAGTTGCTCTCCTTCAAAATGCACAAATATTTACTGACATCGGTACTGAGTAATGTGTATAAAAAAGGTACCTTTAGAATCCTACATACGTTGTTCGATCTCACATATATATATATATATATATATATATATATATATATATATATATATATATATATATATATATATATATATATATATATATATATATATATACAGTATATAAAAAATATTCACTAAAACTTGCATTGATTTGTTCTGGGCTCCTCTTGTAAACCGTCTTTGCATTGCATACAATATTTCTTAGTGTTGTGCAGCAAACGTAATAGCAAGTATCTGTAATAAGAGAAAAGGCCAGTAAGATAAACACAAATTATGTACAAAACATAAGTCGAAGTAATAGCATAGAACTATGTATACGCAAAATATAGGCTAATTGCCGTTTTCGTACATACATCTATATATATATATATATATATAGTGGACCTAGTTTTAGCCGTTGAGGTGATAATGATTTAATTGTATGCTAGTGATTAATTGATGCAATGACTGATTGCTTATTAATGAAAGGCTGGGTTAATAACACAGGTCAACAAAAAAAAATTTTGTTTCGCTGCCAAGGAAATTCGTACGAATTTAGGGTATTTTGGGGTTGCTGAATTCCAAAATGAAAGTAGTTTTTCCGATTTGGCTCTAGTTCTTGAGATAATGAATACCCTCAATTAATAGAAAGGGTATAGTTTAAGGTAGTAAAATTAAGGCTTTGTGGGGATAGATCCCACAGCTCAACACAAGTGTTGTGGGATATAGGGAGGCAGCGTCTTGGGTTAGGGGATACTCTCTGTCCTTACACACCCCATTTAAAGAGATTCCTCTGCCGAGCGGTGCCCCCCATAGTTCTGTGAGGTATTGAAAAACTCATGATCTTCACTTGCCCCACAAACACCTTTAAATGGGAGACCCATAATGGGTGCACACACATTTCTACATTACTGTACAGTCTTTACAGCCACACCTACACTTTTCCTCGTAAGTGTATATATTGTAATGTATATGGTTGTAAATTTTGACTTGGTCCGCAATCGATATGAACCGTGACTTGATGGATACCGTAATGAAATTGACTGGATTCTTTGGATCTGATATATTTGCATGTCCGTTATAAATAGATATAGAGTGTAACATTTGTGGATAGTAGTCTATTATGACTTGATCCTCTGGATCCAGAGATTCTATCTTTAGTTTTAAATGGATAATTAATTAGTTTTAAATTGATAATTATTTAGTTTCGTAAAAATTGGTCGTTGCCAAATTACCGCCAGTTTTTACATAAATTTCTTATGTTCTTGTGGTTCGGAACCCACGTAAAATTGTAGGTCCCCTCCGCCACCACGGAGGACATACACAATACACGATTACGAACACAGTTAGGTAGACCAGCCATGAGTGGATCCTAGGGTCTTTGTTGGTCTGAAACATTATAACATTATAACAATAGGAAACGTAACCATAACGCGTGCATATGGGAAACTACCGGAACATTCTAGATGGTGAGACACGCGAATATTCTTAGTGTTTACTCCGCGATCATTCTAGAATATTCCCCCTCCGTATATAAGTCATCGGCCACCCAACCAGTAAGTAGGCTCCGCCTGAACATTAAATTTTTTGCATTTTTACGTGTTTCAATGGGGTACCAATTATCTCATAAATTAGAGCCAATCTAGCAAAACCGATGTCATATTCGGAATCAGCACCACAAAGTTACCCCAAAATCACTCTAATATGATTGGCAATAAAATGAGTGTTGACCAGTGTAATTTATATTGTTATACAGTATCACCGATTGGAATAAATGGTTATTTGATTAGGCCCACCATACTATTGGAAGTGACAGGTATGGCAGCGAGGTCACCAGCTTGGTTTACACCCAAGCAAATTAATATTAAGGTTATAAAAGACACCTTGTAGTGTTGTATTTTATTATGAAAATAAAGCCGTTATTTATTCACTGTGATATAACAAAGAATTGACACTAATTAATTGATAGTTTTACGTTATGCTTATGATATGGACTTAGCTAATAAGATGAAATGTTAATAGCTTAAGTGACACGTAATGAGTAATGTATTCCTTGATGGTATGTAAATGGCATGCAACATGGAAAATTGAATGGGCCTAGTAAATCGATATAAAGAATGCACGTGCGTTTGGTACATTGAATAGAATACGTGACACTGATTAAGTAGGCTAAATGATTGCATGGATGCACATAGAATAATTGATGCGGCCTAATAACAATGGATTGAAATGCTTGACAATGATTACACAAATATCATTTATATATAAGACCATTATGTGATGTTAAGTGATTACGTCAAGAGAATATTTAGTTAACACACAAATATATGAATTGAACATAATAACGGATGATACGCGGAATTACGGCATTGAAATGACACTTGAATTGGAAAACAGGCCTACTGCGTTCTTTCACGAGAGTCAGTTGGAATGCTTAATTACACACTTTGGGAGTATAGCCTACCGTTCGGCGGTAGGCTAATGTAGGCTTCACAAGAGTACTTACAATAGGAGGTACTTATCTTAAGACGATGTAACCCTGTTGAAGGCGGGTTGAAGACGAACCTATTAACGTAGATTCGAGTTGTCGTTGTCCGTTAAGCCTCTCGAGATGATGGATGTAGACTTCGTACGGAGGCCTGAGGTGATGTTACTTCTCGAGGTGCAGGCTGGCCTTAAATGATCTTGCAGGCGTAGGCCTGAGGTGCTGAATATATCTCGAGGAATGTAGATAAACTTGAAGGCTTGATGATAAATCTTAGGCCTTGAAGGAAGTAGCAGGCCTCGCCTCCGGCAGGAGGCCGGAAGGCGGTTGAAGAGATGATATCGTACAGAGTAGTCTAACGAAATGGAAGCGCTAACGAAGTGAGAGAGAGTGTGAGTGGGTGCTCGCTTTTATACGTAGTTCCTGTGACGTAGGACTTCGCGCCAATTCTTAAGACGCCTTGTGAGCGCGTCCTTTTGTTGATGAGGGCTTGCGCTCGCCTTTTGGGAAGAAAAAGACTTTCCATTGTTTGATTGTTTGCCCACGTGTGTTTTCCAAGACTGTTTGATGATAGCGTGGAAGGAAAGGATTTCTGTATATTTGTTGGTCTATTTCTTGTCGATCCGCTATATATATATATATATATATATATATATATATATATATATATATATATATATATATACATTTTAACTGCAAACACGCAGTATAATTAACGTAAAGAACGACGCTTGTATAGGAGAATATCCCGCGCAAGATGAGGAGGGAGAACGAAACATCCCTCATCTTGCGCGGAATATTCTCCTATACAAGCGTCGTTCTTTACGTTAATTATACTGCGTGTTTGCAGTTAAAATGTATATAATGTACGGCATGCGGGAGGTGCCCCCTTGGGGCATTGGTTTCTGCGAGTATGTAGGAGAATTACGGCATTTGATCGAGTGAGGCCCATGATGTAATGGTTATCATATCTGACCGGCAA
>JAJOZX010002388.1:462500-467500 GCA_023014485.1 Bathynomus jamesi
TGGTTAGATAAACATGTCATTCATTTATTTCTACCTTCTTGTACACTGTAATACGTACAAATGGCAAACAAACAATCAACTGACAGAAATCGGGCGCTACTTTTGACTCACCCTGTATATATATAGGGTGGGCCGTAAGTTTCCATACATAGGAAAAATAAACATTTTTTTATGGACAACCATTTTTATTTATATAATATGCTCTACATGGTTGCCATTGTTTTGAAAACACATTTCAATACGTGTTCCCCACTGTTGATGAACACGCATTAGCACAGTTGACGTTATGCTTGTAATGGCGTTGGTGATACGTTCCTTTAGATGATTTATGTCTCGTATCTTTTCCTGATACACCATGGCCTTCAAGTGCCCCCAAAGATAGAAATCAAGGGGGGTGAGATCTGGGGATCTGGGAGGCCACTCCACAGGACCACGCCGACCAATCCAAGCATCCGGAAACTGCTGATCCAAATACCGACGCACGTGAAGACCATAATGAGGTGGAGCTCCATCTTGCTGGAAGTAAACTGGGAAGTTACCTTCCTCGTTTAGCAGGGATGGGAAAATCTCTTCTTGCAACATGTTAAGATACCTTTCGGCATTAAGATTTCCACTGACAAAAATTGGTCCAATAATTCTGTCACCCCATATCCCGGCCCACACCATCACTTTACCGGCACCTTGCATCTTCGTCGGACTCAGCCAGTTAGGGTTAGCATTACTCCAATAACGTATGTTTTGCCGATTAACCTCTCCATTGACGTAAAAATTTGCTTCATCAGTAAACATCTTACGTCAAACGCATATTCTTAGGGTATCTGAAACATAAAAACAAACGTTTAATTTTTCCTATGTATGGAAACTTACGGCCCACCCTGTATATATATTGTTCGTGCACAAGAAATATTTTGGAATAATTCATCTCTAGTAAGATATTCCTCAAAACCTATCCTGAAAAACAATGATTAACAGTTAACATGCTAAAAAAAATTTAAAAATACTCACAAAATCGGTAAAGGAGTGAAGTATTAACCAAACTTCAACTGTACAGTTCGCATGAAGAATGAATTTTCAGCCATGTTTCCGGGTTTATATATCCTTCATCTCTCTGTATAGCAATACACAGATATTTGCCAGATTTTACCATAATTTCAATTCGTTGTGTACAATTCTTTACACTGCGTATTTTGTCTAATGACTAGCAACAGATTTCATAGTTTGTTAATGAATGAAACGATTGATTTTTATATTTTTAGCCAGGTATCTTTGCAGCGATGATATTTAGGGCTCTTCCCGGAATATACAAATAAGCATATCCAGTAACTTATATTCGTTTCGTTTTGAAACGTATTATAACGTTATGGAAATTTTGCAATCCTTTGCCCATTTGCATAATTATGGCAAGCTGTTGAAAATGTGGGTAACGGTTCAGAATAGGGGCGCCACCTCAATTTTTGTGTTTTTTCCACCAAAACATGCTAAAACCATTGGTTTCCTGTTGTTTAGGATGAATGTGACCATCGCCATTACAGTAAATTATTGCTTGAAGTGATTTCACCCCCCCCCAACCCCTGCTACAATCTGGGGAGACCACCGTGGGAACCGGGGGTTTTAGGTGGGGGAGCACAGCACAAGCAATAATTTACTGTAATAGCGATGGTCAGATTTATCTAAACAACAAGAAACCAATGGTTTTAGCATGTTTTGGAGGAAAAAACACAAAAATTGAGGTGGCCCCTATTCTGAACCGTTACCATGAAAAGTAACTAGGTTTAAATATAAAACCCTATACCGATCAATTTGTGATGCGTGATCTTTACGGGGGCTCCTCCCCCGTACCCCAAATTATACAAATGATAATGTAATAACATTCATGTTAGGTTAGGTTAGCGTAACAATTACCAAAAATACTAGCGTCACCGCACATCCGTCACAGACCGAAGCCATTTTCAAACTGAAGTGAATGAACGATAGTAGGGTTGCCAACTCAAAATTTCCTAGATTCGTACCCAAAAAGCACTAAAAAGCACTGAAGTAGCTATATATATTTTTTCGTAATTTTCTAACTTCGTTTTTTTGACTATGCGACACATGCAATCAACGTATTTTAATGAGAGAAACAACTTTGTTTCTATGGTATTTTTCGAAATTTTGCTTAATTAAGTGGCGCCCGTATTCTGAACCATTACCAAAATGTGGAATAGTAAACTATTGAAAAGAAATTAGGTAATTATTCGTTTTTTGACCCAGTCTCTTTTTATAATGAGAGCAAACTTTTCTGGTAAATTTTGAGGTGTTCTGCACGAATCTGCCATCCGTTTCCTGTGCAAATGCATAGTTTTCGAGATATCGTCATCTTGAAAACTATGCATTTGCACAGGAAATTGATGGCAGTTTCGTACAAAACACCTCACAATTAACCAGAAAAGTTTGCACTCGTCATTTTCGTTTAAACTAACGAATTTAAACGAAAATATCATGACTTAACCTAACCAATCATCAAGGGCGTACAGTTGACCTAACCGGTGTCACGTACTGAACTGTCCGCAAAACATTAGGACCGATCAATTTGTGATGCGTGATCTTTACGGGGGCGGAGCCCCCGTACCCCCGAGACCTAAATTATACAAATGATAATGTAATAACATGTGCCAACCTTGCATGGGTAGTCCGCTAAATTTCGCCTGCCCTTAAACTGAAACGACACACGTTTATTTTTAGGATTTTCTTTTACGGCACCTAAAGACCTTCTGGTCTTTTCTTAATTAAAATACAAGCACTATTGCATTTAGGGCAGGTCACGGATGTCTTAATTATTCCGTGATTGAAAAAAAGGTCTAAACTCTTGTGCTAGTTAAGTGTGCGGTCTACCTACGATTGGTTAGGTTTAATCATGATATTTTCGTTAAAACTAACGAAAATATCATGACTAAACCTAATCAATCGTCAAGGGCGATTGACAATGGGATGTAAACAAACAATTAGTAAACAAGATAGGAAGCTATAATTAAAAGGTAGACCGCCGAATCGTAGGTAGACCGCATACTTAACCAGCACCTAAACTCTTGTCTTCATCGAGGGCAATATGGCGGATCACGTCTTCAAAATCAAATATGCATAACTAACACGTCATACTTCTAGTCACAAAAAAAAAAAACTGAACAGAGTTCAACAGACGAACAATTGCTAAAAATGGTTTATTTGTAAAACAGGACAAATTGAATTACGCAGAAGTAGCCAGAATCACCAAAAATAAGAAATATTCACCAAATAGTCGATATATATATATATTGAAAAAACACCAAAAAATAGGAAATATATTTCAATAAAAAAACACATTTTATACAAATTTGCAGAAGATAATATATATATTTTCTTATTCAGTTTTGATTGGTTATTCAATATATATTGCTGCTATACCTGGGTGTGACTGGGTCAAAAAACGAATAATAACACTGGTCAACAAAGATTTTTCATCAGAGTAAACTTTGTGGTGGCTGGATAGCATTTTTCACGCTGATTCCAAAACTGCATTCAGATTTTTTCTAGTACGTATAGTTTTCAAGATGAAGGCATATATATAACTACACAGATTTAACCATTTTAAATAGGCAAAATACTAATATTTCAACATTTGATTGTGTTTATTTGATTGTGTTTTTTTAGTTTATTCATCTTATTTATTTCAATTATCTTAATTATACATCTTATGTATTTCAGGTGTGAGCTTCTACGTCTAGCAGCATTTTGATTCAGGCAACAACGCCGTGCTTTGTGCGTCAAAAGATCAGTCCAGTCCAAGAACTTGTGTCAAGTTGGTGTACATTTTTTTTTAATTTATAGTTTGCTCAGGTCAGTCAACATGCCTCGACAATGTAAGAATGACCCCGACAAGTTCTGTTTCATATGCGGCCAGTTGACAACTAAAACACAGCGACGAAGTATTACAACCGACATTAAGAAAATATACAAGCTATACTTTGGTTGCCATCTAGGTGACCAAGATAAACCATGGGCGCCACATCAAATCTGTTCTGGCTGTTCAAATGGATTACGTGATTGGCTTAACAAAAAGAAAGCTTCAATGCCATTTGCCATACCCATGATATGGAGGGAGCCGAGAGATCATCATGAAGACTGTTATTTTTGTAGTGTGAAGGTGATGAAAGTGATGAAGGTGCAACTGGCGTTTCCGGACCATCTACAGAACCAAAGTACACTTTTGAAGGTAGACATTTAGAGCCTAAAAAGTTAACCCAAGGACAGTTGAATGATCTTGTTAGAGACTTATCGCTGTCTAAAGAGAAATCAGAGCTTCTCGCCTCAAGACTAAAGGAGAACAATTTACTTGAGAACAATGTTCGTATTAGTTACTACCGAAAGCGGGATTTTGAATTAACAGCATTCTTTTCAGTAGACGGTCCTCTCTGTTATTGCCATGACATCAATGGACTATTTACAGCCATATCTCAGACGTATGTGGCATCTGAGTGGCGCCTCTTTATTGATTCGTCGCAGAGAAGCCTGAAAGCAGTTCTTTTGCATAATGGTAATATAATGCCATCCATCCCCATTGCCCATTCCGTCCATCTAAAAGAGACATATGACAATATGGATATACTACTTAAGGCAATCAAATACGACAGTCATCAATGGAATGTTTGTGGAGATCTAGAAGTTATAGGAATGCTTATGGGTATGCAGTCAGGATTCACAAAATTTTGTTGTTTCCTTTGCCTGTGGGACAGTCGCGCCACTATAGAACATTACACCAAAAGTGACTGGCCACTTAGGTATACATATGTCCCAGGGATAAGCAATGTCCAGTCTGTCCCTTTAGTGGATTCCCAAAAGATCTATCTGCCACCTCTTCACATTAAACTTGGTTTAATGAAGAATTTTGTTAAAGCAATGGGTAAAGTCAATTCTGAAGGGTTCCAATACCTTTCAAGGAAATTTCCGAAGGTTACTGCAGCAAAATTGAAGGAAGGAATTTTTGT
>JAJOZX010002388.1:472500-679169 GCA_023014485.1 Bathynomus jamesi
GAATTTAAATAGTAAATAGACTGTTATTAGCCTTATTTTCCTTTCTGTAACTACTGTATTTAAGCTACAAAAGAAGTGATATCCGTGTCGTTATATGGAATGATGCTAAGTGAAATAACCATCGAAATATAATAATCTTTGTTGTTTTGTTGTAGTGTGTGTTTTTATTTGTTTCTTACGTAAGGTAAGAATTTTCTACCTCAAGTTTTTCTCTCTTTTGCATGAGAAACGCCGCTCCCCATGTACGAATGTAGCTAGAAATGACGTGAATTAAGATAAAACTAACGAGGCACGCCAACCAAACACGGCGGAACGCACCAGAACGCGGCGTAAAAAGAACCATGAGGTTTTTTTCCTACTCAAATCAACCTTAGATTAGCCTATCCCCGGCGTCGGGAATGTTTGTTTGTTCGTTTGTTTTTTAAATTTCTCTCATGAAAGGAACCAAAGGAGGAAATTCTCAAATTGAGCAATTCTGCTTGTTTTTCTTTTTTCTTTTTTAGTTTTTGCTTTTGTTTTAAACGTACAAATATCTCTCATGAAAGACCATGAAGTCTTCTAAAGGAAGGAGAGGAGAAAATTCCGAAATTGATCCATTCTGCTTATTTTTCTTTTTTCTTTTATCCAAGGATGAGGGGTCACAGCAAGGGGTCCCCTTAAGGGGCAAACCCCCAAAACCCCTCATTTAGGACGGTGAGGCCTCATAAACGGGGTGAGGAACTCAAGGAAGGGGGTCCCCCTTATAACGGAGGCGAAGGCCTCCAAGGACCCCTCCAGGGGCAAGTTTCAAAGCGCCCCAATTTCCTCGGACCAAATGAGGGCATACTACTGATATTAGTGATGAGGATGCCGTGCTTCCCCACTTGGTTGTAGGAACTCATAATTTTCGCGCACAATTTTCGTGGCGTGAGGGAGATTATAGGCACAAAGGTATGTCGTGACACCTAGAGGAAACGAGACTAGTTGCCTGGTACCTACGATACGGTCCCCTTTGGCTTTCGTGGGTAATGAATAATCGAAGTACATAGTTTGATTTTTTTAACAAAAATTTAGTTTTTCTAAGCTGTTTTTGAGTTTATTTACTCATTATTGAATGTTTATTTACGACTATTTTGTGTACTTTAAATAAATAAATAAATTATGTCGCGTATTTAAACTGGGCGTATCTTTTAACCTTTCAATATGTGTGTGTGTGTTTGTGTGTTGGAAGTGTATTGCATAGCCTCCGCCCACGGTAGAGGTGCGCGCGCGACTGGTAGCAGCTAATTTGTTATCCTCTCTGAGCATGACATACAAGCACCGCCCACAAACCTGCGTCGTCGTCATCATCATCATCATCATCATTATCATGAATTAGAAAGTCGCGATTTGACAAATAGTAGTCAGCATGGGTTTCGACGCCATAGATCTTGTTTAACTAATTTGTTAGAATTTTATAACGAAATAGTGCGTGATTACGATCGGCATAGAGCGGCTGACGTTATTTATTTAGATTTTAAAAACGCGTTCGATACAGTTCCGCATAGAAGTTTAATTGTGAAGGTCAAAGCGCACGGTATACGCGGTCAGGTAGCTAACTGGTTAGAGGAATGGCTTCGTGCTAGGAGACAGAGGGTCGTTGTTAATAGTAGTGAATCGGAGTGGTTGGATGTAGGTAGCGGTGTCCCACAGGGTTCAGTGTTAGACCCATTGCTATTCGTAATTTACATTAACGACATAGATTGACTAGTAACGTGTTAAAATTCGCAGACGATACTAAAATAGGCGGTAAGGTTGTTAACGAGGACGATAGAAATCGGCTCCAAGACGATGTAAATAGGATTATGGAGTGAACGGATAAGTGGCAGATGCAATTTAACGTAGACAAATGTAAAGTTTTGCATATAGGTCCCCGTAACAATAATTACACGTACAAGATGGATGATAGAGAGTTAGTGAGCGTTGACGAGGAAGTAGGTTTAGGCGTAGGCGTATCTAAGAATTTAAAAGTTAGGAACCAGTGCCTGGAGTCTTGCGCAAAAGCTAATAGGATGTTAGGCTTCATTGCGCGTAATTTTGAATTTAAATCGAAGAATATTACAGTATATTGCTCCTTTACAAGTCCCTAGTCAGGCCTCATTTAGAATATGCCGTTCAGTTTTGGTGCCCGTATTTGCGTGAGGATATTGATAGGTTAGAAAGGGTTCAGCGTCGCGCCACGAAACTAATTCCGTCATTGCGCAACAAGCCTTATGAAGATAGGATAAAAGAGTTATTCTTGCATTCACTCGAAACTAGGCGATTAAGGGAGGAGCTTATTGAAGTTTTCAAAATCCTTTATAAAATCGAAAACGTAAATTTTGATAAACTGTTCACTTTCGATAATAGCAATACTCGTAATAACGGATTTAAGTTGCGTGGCAGACGTAAAGTAATTGATAAATGGAATAATCTTCCCGCGTCAGTCGTGAACTCTACCAGCGTTAATGTGTTTAAGAACCGTTTAGATAAGCATTTTAAAAATATTAGCGTTGTTTAATATAATAATAAAACAATTAGTAACAGGCGCTCTGGGGGTGGTTATCGGGGATGAGTCTGTTGACGACTAATGCCAGCTTGTACCATGCCAGCGTGTGATATGCCAGCAAAAAAAAAAAATTAGACTAACACGAACTTAGATGTAGCCCCTAGCGTAAACTAACCCACTTTTTGTAATTCCTTATACTTTTTTCTCTCCTTATTTGCATGTATGTAACTCTCTTCATTGCATGTCTGTAGTTTCCATGGTATGATAGTGTTTGAGTTAAGAATGTGTTGCATGGTTTGTAATGCGTTCTTATTTTACTTCTTTTCATCTTCCACCCCCCTTTCCTTCGGAGTGGGCTGCATCCTCCACCTCCCTATAGAGTGGAGGACCGGTCTGCAACAGCTGGAAGTATTCTCTTCGACTATTTTCCGACTTGTCCTCAGTGGCCGGCGGATGATGATGGTGTCCTTCTTTCTCTTTTTCTGAATGAATTTTAACCCACGAGTGATAGGTTTTGCTGCTTACTTAACCCCATATTCTCTTCCTTTAACCCCTTACTTTCTTCTTTCTCTCGGGCTAACCTTAGAGTGGATCTTAGGGTCTTTGTTAGCCTTAGCTTCTGTAGATCATTATTGCGCAATACTTTCTTAGCGGGCTAGTTGTTCGCAACTGTTGTTGATGTGTGCCTGTGCTTAGTTGCTGCTGAAATTTTACACTAGCGAGTACATTAAATTAAAAATTTTAATTGCAGATATTGCTTGTTCCACCTTCCTCAAATGATACTCTGTAAAGTCTACAGATGTTGCGAATACTCAAAGATCTTCTCTTTATCCGTCTTTTGAGGCCTTTAAGTCTGCCTTAAATCATGTGAAGCTGGAGGACAGGATATTCAACTACATTATGGTTATTCTGGCGAGAGATGTAAAGATGTAATGGACTATGTCGCGAGTTTAAGATGCGTCAAAGAATACAACCAGTGTGAAGACTGTTTACCGAAGAGAAACAGAAACTCTGCATCATGACACTCGTTGACGAATGGTACGACAAGAGCTATTACGTTATGTTACATCTCACCGAATACACACCTACGTTAGAAAACGCTAATCTAGTGTTTATGGACAAATTTAAAATATTTCTGCCACTACATCCATGTACGAGGACTGATGAAAAAGTTCCGGGACAGATGTATTTATTGCAAAACTAAATGTCACATACCCAATCAAATTTGTCTCCTTCAAAGTAGTCTCATTCTGATTGTAAACAGTGATTCCAACGGTCCAGCCATTTATTGAAGCACCTGTTATACTCTTTTGGGATGTTCTTCAATTTTCGTGTCGCATTTTGTTCGATCTCTGGTACTTCCTGGAATCTTTTTCCCTTCAGGGTGTTTTTCAGCTTGGGGAACAGGAAAAAGTCACAGGGTGACTATTAAGGATAGACTCAAAATGTTTAGAAAGGCAAGAAATCAAAGCAATTGGACGATAGTTGGAGGGTTCAGCGGTCACCCTTCTTCGGGACATGTTGAACGAAAGCGAACTTCCAGCAGGAAGAAAGAGTACCAGATCAAAGACAAAGACGAAACTCAGTGGAAGCGAAAGCACAATTCTTGAGACAACAGTAGGGGCACCATCACGACCGTACGCTTTCTTAGAGTTGAGCCCAGATAGGACAGGATTTTAATTTCAGGCATATTTAAGTCAGAAGGAGGAGGGAATGGCGGAACAGCACTGAAATCGAAAAACTTAAACCAGCATCGGACCAATTGGAACCAAGTACTTGGGTTTCTGAATATTCTTCATTTTCCTGTACACAATTTAATAAGTCCAAATTTTTGTTACCAATACATGGTTTTATTTCACCCTATAAATATAATTATCATTATGAGGTTACGTAACGTAAATCCTACACTAGTCCCTATGTGTGCAGTCCCACTGTCTTTCTGAGGTTACTGGAGAGTTGCCCTTAGCTCTACTATATTTGTTATTCTGGCTCCTTGTCTGAGACACTTCTTGGTTGAGTTTGGGCTATTCCATTAGCAATATTTTTAATTTTGTGTAGGAGGCTGGCCTCCTGCCGGGTTTTTTTTTGTTGTTTTATTGTAACCCTCATATTTTGGTTGGTCCTATTTCCAGATGGATTATTCCTAGTGAATCAATCTTGCTCCTGGAGCTTATAATATCTAGAAGTCCACAATTAAAACTAAAGAAACAAACGTACACAGAATAAGGAATAAAACTACTATTTTCGATGTGATAAAACAGCGAACTGTTCTTTATACACAGTATGTATATAATGTACTTACATGATTTAAATCATTTATTATTCCAGAAAATGTTTTATTTTTTCGATTGTAGAGCGCGATCGGTCTTCCTATGGAAACCTCAACCGTGTAACTGCAGAAAAGAAAATGCATCAATTAGATTTAATTGAACATATTGTAGTTATTTTAGAACATTCATCATTGAAATTTGATCGAAGGTCAGGATTCGAATATTTGTATGGAGAATTACTCAGATTTACTTAACTGGCGGTATGAAATATACGTACTAAATCTTTTCAACACAGTGCAAGCACATATATCCCAGTATAAACTCTCCCACGGGCAGCCACTTTCCTGTGGTGTGGAAGACTGCGTGAGTTGGACAGAAAAGGGATGAGAATGTTTTGAAAGTTCAGTATTGCAATCTCTCCTTAAAGTAGAAGGCATGCATTTAGAGAGTTAAGAAAAACAGTGTCCGTTACAATAGCGATAGTAAAGAAAGTGTAAGGCAAAATTGCGTCGAAAAGAAAGGTATTAAAAACAGTCAGTACGAGGCGGAAAATTGATGAGACGAAACGCCTTTGATTCCACCCTGTCAAGTAGATCTGTGTGGGTTGAGCCACCCAACATATGAGAAGCTTAACCTATACAGGGGCGGACAAGACCCATGTACAAACACAGCAACTAAGCGGGGAAGAAAAAAATGCGGAGACAGTATAGCAGATTAACCTTTTAGAAGCTGTATTAGAAAGACAGTATATAGGACCTCTCCAGGAAATATCACGAAAAGAAACACAAAGAATATTAAGAGAAGAGGAAGGATTGTGTTGTGTATTGTTGAAGATAAGGGGATAGTCGTGTGAAAGATTGTGCTAATTAGACCGATGAAGGAACTGACTTTTATAGGCATTGAAAACCGCAAGGTTTTCTCTGACACAATTAGAAATAGTAGAAAAATCAAAGGTCAAATGCACCATACCCGTCTCACGCGAAGTATGGCGTGACGGTTTAGAGGGGAGCTTTGTGAAGCGTGTGGAAAAGCGAAGATAGAAGAATCATCGGCATAGGAATGGATAGGACAGGAAGTGCGATTTAATAGATCATTGATAAATAAGAGGAAGAGTGGGTGATAGGGCAGAGCCCTGAGGAACACCACTTTTAATGGCTTTAGGAGCACATTGGCCATCTACAACTGGCCAGAAAGGATATCAGAGGTGTGAAAATAAAACCCATACTACAAGACGGAGTTTATTTCTACAACAGTTTCGATGCCCACTGGCATCCTCTTTGGGTGGATACAGAAAAACGAATGAACAAAGGTAAGTAAGGAAACAATCCAGGAAAGGTAAGAAACATTCTAGAAGGCCAGAGACCATTAAGAAATTCACACCTAGGTTAGATCCTGTTCACCCGACACTGGAAGGGATTTTTTGACCAAGAATCTCATCAAAGGGTCACGCTTATAAGTACCTTCACCCAAATTAAAAATATCCGCTTGTTCTATACATACAGATTTTATTATTTTTCTTCTTACATAATTATCACAGTTATAAAGTAACCTACTTGATTCCCAATCTATAGCATGATTATGAAAAAACACTAGTGGCTGTGAAGACCAAGAAGCTGCAACTCAAGTTCCTGCAAGAGTGCTTAGTAGAGCAAGTGTGCCCGAAGTCCTTAATACCGTTTACCTCCAGGAGTAACCATACACCGTTTCCCAATGTTGCCAGGGAAATTTTGAAGGAACGTATTCAGTGCGTTAAAAGAGAGATTGACCATACGTACTTCAAACTAAGAAATTGTCTACGTGCCCTTAAATCGCATGGGTCATGTGAACTACTTGTAGCGCTGTTTGAAACTGCAGATCATAAGTGTGATGTGGAGACTAGACGCATTGAGCAACGACTTAACAGAAAGCTATCCAGTTTATGTGATGAAGGTGCTTGGGTAAAGTGACATATGTCTATCCAAATCTGAAAGAGAAATTCTTAATTTAGGGCTGTCCTTTGCCATTAAACCTGATAGAAACATTGTTTTGGATTTTGTGTCTTCCGTAGTTAATTCCAGGTTGGATGTCCGATGTTTAAATGGTTTGATTCTGAGCAAGTTTCTGAAACATTTCAACTCGACTCGATTCCCAAAAGATTTCGGTTAGCTTTGGACAAGCTCAAGAAGAATGAAGCAATATTTGTTACTAAAGCAGACAAAAGTTATTTTGGACAAGTGCAATTATAAACAGAAAATGGAAGCATTGCTTAGTGATGAATTCACCTAAACCAAATTGAGATCGTTCCCCCTAAAGCTTCTTTCTGCTGAATTCAACAAAACTATTAAGAACTTATTAAAAGATGTCCCGGCGATTAACCCTAAAAGATATCTACAGATTAACCCCAAACTCCCCCACATTTACGGCTTACCAAAACCCATAAAAATAATATACTGCTCCGTCCTATTATTTGACACAGGGGTTCCTTTAGTTACAGGTTATCTAAATTTCTTGCAGATAAATTGTCCCCATTAGATGGTAAATTTTCAGGCTCGCAAATTACTAATTCCTATGATTTTATTAGTAAAGTTATGTCCTTAGATTTAAAGCGTGGAAGAATGATCAGTTTTGATGTTGATTCATTGTTTACGAAAGTTTCCATTGATGATGTACTTAGTTTTTTAGGTAGAAAATTGCCAGCATGTAACGTAGGACTTGGTATGCCCACACTTGTATTTTTAGAATTGATAAAACTCTGTGTCACCAATAATGCTTTTTCCTTTGGTGAAGAATTTTATTTACAACGTTTTGGTATGGGAATAGGGTCCCCTTTATCCCCAGTACTGAGTACATTATACATGGAATATTATGAGTCGGAATTGTTGCAAACAATATGTTCCAGTAATTTAATTTGGTTTCGTTATGTAGATGATATTTTCTCATTTTGGCCTGACAAATGGAACAACTTTGATACTTTCTTTCAGTCATTAAATAATCTTCTTCTCTCTATTAAATTTAAATATGAAAGGGAAAACGATAAACAATTACCTTTTTTAGATGTTTTGGTCATTAACAAAAATGGGAAGCCCACTTTCACACTCTACAGAAAACCCACTGACTACACTTTGTATATTCATTATTTTTCATATCATGATGATGGTGTTAAAAGCTCACTTATTTCTTTCATGTTTCTGAGAGCACTCAGGATTTGTAGCCCACATTTTCTGGACTCAGAAAATTCAAAGAATTGGAACATTTATAAGGATTTAAAATATCCTGAGTGGTTTATCAGAAAGGCGTATTTTTAAGCCAGGAAATCTTTTTATGCCCCTCGGGAACCTTTAGTTAATCAAAAACAATATTTGAGTTTGCCTTATATTTTCGGCTTAGAAAGTGCAAAACCTTTGACGAAAGATTTTAGGTTTGATTTGGCGTTCAAATATTCGTCTACTGTATAAAGTAAATTGGTTATGAATAACTGCTAAACAGGAGAAAGCTCGTGTCTACAGCATTCCCTGTAAAAATTGTGTTTTAGTATATGTAGGAGAAACTGGAAGAAATATTGAAACTCGTATTAAAGAACATAAATATGCCTTCAGATGTTGTAACACTAATACTGCAATTTTATATCATGCCAGCTAAAATAATCATGCCATAGATTGGGAATCAAGTAAGTTGCTTTATAAATGTAATAATTATGTCAAAAGAAAAATGATAGAATCTGTATGTATAGAACAAGAGGATAATTTTAATTTGTGTGAAGGTACTTATAAGCTTGACCATTTGATGAGATTCTTAGTCAAAAAATCCCCTCCGGTGTCGGGTGAACAAGATCTAACGTAAGTGTGAATTTCTTAATGGTCTCTGGCCTTCTAGAATGTTCCTTACCTTTCCTGGATTGTTTCCTTATTTACTTTTGTTCATTCGTTTTACTCTATCCACCCGAAGAGGATGCCAGTGGGCATCGAAACTGTTGTAGAAAAAATACTCCGTCTATTAGTGTGGGTTTTATGGTCACATTCATAATGTGACCATAAAACCCACACACACACACACTCCACGACTATATATATACGCTCATAGATTCCCTATTATTACAAACACACACACACACCTATATATATATATATATATATATATATACACACGTTCATAGATCTTCAATGGAGTAAATCGAAGTTAAACTCGAAAAACAAATCCCTACGTCATCAACATTCTTATTCAATCTCAGAATACAGGATTATATAAAGGAGATTAGTTAACATTATGATGAGCTTAGTGTTGAATATTTTACTTAAATTTATTCTTTTAAAACAGGACTTGTTCATTTGAGCCGATAATTATCATATTGCGGTACATCACGGCTTTTAGCCTCCACATACTTGTCCATAAAAAGACTTTCCAATACGACTCTTATATAATTTTCAAATAGAATGTTTATAATGTTTATTGTCATCTGATTTAGCCAATCTTATTTAACATAATTCGCTGCGTTTCACAACAACTTTGTAAAAGTGTGCATGAAATCTGGGTGCATGATTCATCAGGAGCAAGAAGATGCTGTATGTGCGCGTAAATGACACACACACGCACTTACACACACACACACACACACACACACACACACAAAAGAGAGAGCGAGAGAGCGAGAGAGAGAAAGTGTGAGAGAGAGAGAGAACTTTTTCTCCACATACACTGAAACTGCATATTCCAAATGATTCATTCATTCATTCATTATCGCCGAATGAAAAAAACGATACACTTTTAAAGAACGTATGATAATATCTCCCATATACCAACCAATGTTGTTTATACTCGTTCTAAAAGCCACCAATGTTTTTATTATTATTATTATTATTATTATTATTTAATCGCCCTTCTTCTTTCCAGTTAATAAGATCAATGTATTCTTTTGCTCCAAAGTTCAGCCTTGGTATTGTAAACTTTTGGATTTCCTTTTGTGTTTTGCTTCTTGCAAGCATAATTCTTCGAATTGCCAGCTCTCTGATGTGCTCCTGATCATCGGTGATCATGGAGAGCAATAGGTTCTCTGGGTGAGCAATATAAGCGTTGCGTTGTATTGAAGAATCCACAACGTTTCTCAGCTCAAGTGGAAGGTACCTTGATCTTGAAATGGCTTCCCAGACATGTCTTCCTCCTTCTGTGCATGAAGATTTTGACTTAATGGTAAAGCACATTGGAGCATAAATTTTCATTGCAAATGTTGCTAATGCACGAAGGTTCTCTGATGGTTTATCTTTAGCAATGTATAAGCGTAGAATTCGATTTGCTGTAGTTATCCACCTTGCATGAGATAAAGTTCCTGGATTTTTTGCAAACAAATCCTGAGAGCATTTACCTGAGCACACAGCTTTCCAGATTTCAAGCAAATACTTCTGGTCCGTACTTAAGTCTTCATTTGCTATGTATGGTATATCAGCTTCAGTTTTATCAAACCCTGCAACTGGAAGTTGTTCACAATTTTTCAGTGCTTTGCCAATTGTTCCAGAGAAGGTATCAGGTCCTGTTGTGCTCCCATCAATGTGATATAACAAGTGGGGAAGTGGAAGTTCGTTAGCGTTCTGACATATTAGCCACTGCAAAGGTCTATCTAATAGCAATTCTAAGAGGCTAATAATTCCATTATGCCTTCCTGTGTTTACAGGAGTTCCATCACATCCAATAGCCACCACTTCATCGATGTTTTGAACATTTTCTGATAAAAATTGAATTAACGAATCTTTAATACCATGAGCAGTACCAGAGACAGGTGCAATATGACCAACGTAGCAAGACCCTGGTTCTCTTATTAAGGTTATGTGTTCTTCAATGACCGACTTGTAATAATATTTTTTGTCTTGCTTGATATGACATTTAGTTTTATCTTTTCTTCCATCAAAATATGGAGCTTTGAAGTGTTCCTCATTATCGTCTTGTTGCATTTTACGCCGTATTTTCGTCCTTTCTCTTCTAATTTTACTCCTGTCAATTACGAGGGAGGTATCCTCATTTCGTGTTAGACCAACATCTTACAGGGCAGCAGATGCCAAAGATGCACCTGCCCAGTCAGATATGCCGTATCTATCACAAACTTGTGCAACATTTCCTAAATTAACTCTCGTTTGTTGATGCGAGTTAGACGGTCTACTAGCATCATCAACAGCTCTTGTTTGGGTCGGGTTTGATTCTTTCCCTGAGCAAGCTGAAATGTCACCCTCCGAATCAGAAGAATCAAGGCCTAGGCCTACAGCAACATCATTAGTTGAAATGCTTTTGCTAATTCGAGAAAAAAGTTTCACTTCTTTTCGTTTCATATTCTTTTTAAGTTTTTCAATTGTTATTTTATCTATGTTCCCAATTGCCATTTTTCTACCCCCTCTTTGATCAGTGAGAAATTTTTGCTCAATGCGAGGAACCTTTTTAGTTTTATCACAGTGACATGAATCAAACTCACATTTGCAGCTAGCAATATCAAATAAATGTTTAGCTTTTTCTCTGAACAACTGTAATTTGTTTTGATAAATTGGGTTTCCTTTTCTTCCTTTGTATGGCTTTATCCACACCATATATTTATTATGATAGGAGCGAATAAGCTGCAAAACTCTTTTGTGAGAAACTGTTGGAATTGAGGCCTTTACCCAAATATTTTCAATATCTAAAGCGACTCTTTCTGATACGTCAGAGACTGCAGGATCTTTGTTGTTATTAGTGAACTTTATGTCAGCTCTTACCCATAAATAATGTCTAAACATTTCTTCATAGGTTGGAAGCCTATTTCTATTTAGTTCTTTAGCAGCGCCAAAAATTGGGCATATACTACATTGCCTTCTCTTTACTTTTTTATCCATTTTAATATTTCTAAAAAAATTGAATTAATGTAATTAAATCAGAGAATTACAAGAAATAAATATTTATGCATGCAAAAACAGTTAGGTAGTTATACTAATAGGCTAAGCTAAACTGTAAAACATCTCGTCACTGCACGCACATTAGAAAGACTGAGTGACTGAGGCTCAAAACGTGACAGTTTTCAAGGTCATTGGGGAGCCTCTTACTGAAACAGCAGCTAGTTCAAATTTGGTGGACATTTAAATTAGCGTCATTTACAACTTTTCCTAGGTATTCTAAATTGATATTCTAAAATTCATATTTTCGCACCACCCTAAATTTTATATATATATATATATATTATATATATATATATATATTAGGGCGCCACATAAAAATCATTTTTTGATTTTTAGGACGGCCCTTTGTGGGATTGTTAGGTTGGGTGAAAAAGCCCTGAATATGAAATTTTAGCCAAATTGAAGGATATTTAGGGGTTCCGCATCGACCATCTCTGGCGTACCACGTGTCAGAAGTAATGAGTTTCTCCAAGAAATTGCTCCAGCTCCAAGGGGTAAAGTAACATGTACAATGTCAATATAAATGCTATCATATACCATGGCGTAGAGAACAGTCACAGCTATATTTCCATAGTATTAAGTTTATTCCATCTCCAATATTTTTTTTATATTAATATTTTTGTCGCGGTTCAAAAGTTTTTTTTCAAAGTTTCACCTTAATACGTTTGTGCTTTGTAATCCAAACCACACCAACCTGCAACCAGCTTATAACAACACAATACGCAACTAGCAAACAGTGCAAAAACCTTAACAATATTGTTCAACATTATTTCATAATTAATTGGAATAAACTTGTCCCACCATGCCTGGGTAGCAGGATACTATTCTCTGTGTGTAATCTTATTAATAATACAAAATCATTAAATCAATTTCAATTTTATTGCAACAAAACAACTTAATATTATTAAAATAAAAAACATTTTATTCCGTATTAATCATAGTAATATACTGAGCCTACTGGCCATATAAATCAAAATAATAACTAAGAAATAAAGTATATACGATTATACATTGTTATACAGGATTAATAGGAGTAACACCCAATAAAAATGAAGCAAATTCAAATATACCATAAAGTACTCCCAAACCCGTTAAGGATTTCCGCTGCGGGCGCTCGGGTGCTCTTTGCGGTGCTTCTCAACGACTTGCATCAAGTACTGCCGTTGCTCCTCGTCCTTGGTGAGTGCGAGATTGTAGTTCTGCATCAGCGCGACCCCTCGCTCCGCCCGGACATTGACAACGCTCAACGTAGAGACACGGCGTTTCCCCGCCAGGTAGGACGCATTGTTCGACCAGGTAGCCGGCTCCAACTCTAGGAAAGAAGTATTGATCGCGAGCCGCTCGAAAAGAAGCGTGCTGGATGTCGTGCAAAAGTCAGCGACTGTCTTTCGCTCGAGCTCCTCCGGGCAGACGTCCAGGGCAATGCGCTTGGGTGGCTCCTCGGTGCCCTCGACATCCTTGATGGCCGTCGCAATTCGACTCTTCTCCTCCAGCGGAGTGTCGTCATCGAAGAGAGCGAGGGCGGCCAGGTGTTCACTCGGGTACCAGAGATGTCGTCGAAACACAGGGGAGGTAGCCTTGGACACGTCCTTGTCCACCTTGTCGTAGTCAACCAGCGCCTTGAGCATCGCCAGGTCAGTTCGAGGGGCACCGGCGGGAAGGGGCGCCGTAAACCAGGCCGGAATGTAAACCAGCAGCGCAAAGTTTACGAAGCGCAGGATGCCCCGGGCCTCGCGAGCCTTAATGGGGAGCTGCTGCCGGAAGAGGTGGAGCTTGATGGCGTATATCACTTTGGCCATCCACCGGGCGCGGTGGAGTGCGCCCGGTCGCATGAAGCGCACACCTCGCTGGGGGACGCCTCCAAGCGCTATGATCGCCAGCTCCAGGAGCTCTCGGTAGTCGTCCCGCGGCTGGCCCTTGGTGATGTGACCCTTGAAACGCGCGATCAGATCGTCTCGCGCCTTGAGCAGCGGCTTAGTAAGGTCTTCCTTGGAGATGGCGCTGAATTGGTCGGTGCAGACGGATTGCCAGCGCTCCTTCAGTCGCGAGAACAGTTTAATGTCAGGACCAGAGGAGGGGCCCATGCACTCGATGAAGGCTTTCTCTGCCACCAATTCTAGCATGTGGTGCCGACAGGCCAGGTTCAGCAGCTGGCGGTGAAGGCCCTGCTCGATGAAGACGCAAGCGCCCGAAACGACGCCCGTGTTGGCAGCTGTCGTGTCAAAGGAGAGCCCGACGACACGATCAGCGATTCCCCAGTCATCCAACGAGTTCAGCACAGCATCTGCTTGGGCGCGACCAGTTCCAGCAGGCAGCTTCGGCACGGAGAGAAGTTTGTCGACGCCGTCGCCGGACACGACTATGGCGAGGCGATCGACCTTCTTGCCGCTGAAGTCGGAGACCATCTTCCCGTCCCAGTGAACGATGAGCGGGACACTGGGATCGAACGTCATCTTCACTTCTTTGGCGATTTCCCCTCGATGACGCAATCGCCAACGCCGAATCGTCTCGTGACTGAGAGCCAGTTCATCTGTGTCTTGAATATCCAGACTGGAAGCAGCTGCTTTCATGAGTTGAACGGCTCCACGGTTGCTTGTTTTGGTCCGGTCCAGTGCCGACGCTAGGTCTTGAGTCATAATGTTCTTTTTGCGACGGCGCTTTGTAGGTGGATTGGTTTCCTCTTCTGTCGAGCAATTAGGCGACGACGACGAGTTTGATGATGTAAGGGTTGCTGTTGCCAGTGATTGCTCTGATTGCTTTTGGCGTTGCCTTTCTTTGGCAGCTTCACGCGCGGATGCACGTTGCTCAATTCCAGTGAGGATTTTGTCCACCCCGGACATGACACCACGGCGACCCTTTTCGCGTTGAGCAAGAAGGAAGTCGCGATCCTCCTGGATGGTGATGACGGAGAGGGCGTTGTCGAGAGCCACGTCAAAAATGTCATCGAGTCCCTCGGTGAAGGCCGCCCTGGCTGCCTCACCTGTGGCGCCGGACCGCTTCCGGCTGCGCTGCAGTGCCTGCCAATTGTCGTAAAGTCTAAGCAGTTTTCGCGCGGCGCTTTTGGAGGTCATGGTCGGGATTCTGGCCATAGCCCAGAAAGTATACACCTCGACGATCACATTACGCGCCGCCTCGGCTAGAAGTTGTTTTTGCACCTTATGAAACTGTATAAACCGGCGAAGCACTTCACCATTTGAAGGTAACCTGTTTCCCGTTAGGGGGCTTGGGTTGGCGTGTCCGATTAGCCATATCTCGGTCTTGGATCTCAGTGAGCTTGCGGTAGCCATCACGAGATGATCACGCGTTGAATGCGTGAAGGAGACTGATTGACTGAAGACTGTGACAGTGTGACTCACCACACTAACCCGGCGTTGCGCTGTTGCCAGATCTCAATGCTGAAAAGTAGTGAAAATATATACAATGAGAAGCAAATATTAATTATAAATATTTAAATTTATGAAATGCATAAATTATAGCAATATATATGCAGGGTTGGCTGGTTTAACCCAAATGGTTTAAACCATTGGTTTAAACCATGGTTTAAACCATTTAAAAAAAACATGTTTTTCTGGGTTTTTTGTTTTTTTTATAATTTCAATTTTTACAACACAAATTATTTAATTCATAAACTAATAGCTCTAAAACTAAAACTTATATTTATATTGATAAGACCTAAAAACCATCAGTTCAGGGTAGCCTAGTATGTACGGTAGTATATAATATAGCTACCTTGCACTAGCAGGCCTATTTAATAGTGGCATTGCACATAAAAGGATTGAAGTTACCTGTATCAATTACATTATAAACGCATGTAGCTACAAATATAAATGTTGTTATTAGGTTTATTTTCATTTTTGTGAAGTTAGCACTTCTTACATCTAACATCTTCCAATTAAAAAATGAGACAGTCAGCAATTCTAATTTCTGAGTACCAGTACCTAATTGAGTTATCTGAGTTGTTTTTTTTTTTTTAAAAACCATTGGTTTTTTTTTTTTTTTAAACCATGGTTTTTTTCAACCCTGTATATATGTAATAGTGCCATGGTTACAGGTTTCCCAGATAAATCCATTATTTCGAACACACGGTACAACAGAAACGGTCGATGCGGAACCTCTAAATGTACTTCGATCAGGCTCAAACTTCATATTTAGGGTTTTCTCATCCAACCAAACAATATGACTAAGGGCCATTCGAAATTTCCAAATTCTAAAAACTGCCCCTATAGAGTGTGGCACCCTAATATACTGTATATATATACACGTTTTTATTTAATTTTATGAAATTCAACTATTAAGCACACAGTATATAGCAATAAATTAAAACGCAATAAAGTCCAATAACATAATCGCGACATACAATGACAACTGAATTAACTAAGAACAATGGAGTTTTTAAACCCACCTTGGCTCCAGAAGGACGCGTCGGACATCTGTATATGGGAAGTGTATCGATAAGAAATCTCGTACTAATGACAAATGTTCTGAATCAATGATCAAACTTGTCCCCAAATCATACACCTTACATCTGTTGTTTTTTTTAACTCTGCGCAAATTAATGCAGTCAAAATTTCCTTACCAAAGTTCATAATGAAAGACAAATCCACCTTTTCCCGCCTACTAACACAGGCTCTCAAAGAGTGCGTACAGCGAAGGGTAAATTTTAATCCCCAAGCAGCATTCTCCCTCTCTCTATCTATCTCGCAGGCTCTCTCTCTCTCTCTCTCTCTCTCTCTCTCTCTCTCTCTCTCTCTCTCTCTCTCTCTCTCTAACTCGGGAACAGTAGAAATGACTCTTGTGAACATTTATAGTAAATAACGTAACCTTTAGGCCTATGATTACCATCTTAGAACACCCATTATGACGCGTCTCGCATGAAGATGATTAGAAGTCGGTTTCCAATAAATTTAATCTCAAACTAAAAAAAAAAGCGTGCTTTTCCGACGTCATATAATTTATTCCTTATTACTTTTATTTTCGTTATTATTATTATCATAATAATCTTTCCCGTCAAAACAAATATTCATTCATTAATGTTATCATATCTATTCAAATAAATTTATATAAATAAAAGCTTATAAAGGTATTCAACACATTTTTGTTTTTTCAACTTCTCTTTCTCTCCCCTTTTTTAACGGATCTCATATAGTTTAGCATTATTATTATTGTTACTAGCATCATTATATACGTATTAATCATAGAGAACGAACATTTATTTAATTCTAAAAAATCTGAGGGACGCATAAACCTATTTTGTCGATTGCACTCATAGAATATAAGCATGCGCATTAGACACACACACACACACACACACACACACACACACACACACATAGTGCTGTAACACCGCTTCCCGTCGATCAGTGAGTTTTAAGTGGAATTGGTTCTGAGCTGTAGTTGTATGGCGGATCCCCAGAGCACAGACTTTTAAAAATGGAAGCGAATACACTCCAGAGATTAATGAATCGAAGGAGTCGGGATGCTGTATACATACTGTTAAGTTCATATGACAAAACGTCGGTGGTGTAGTGGTTAGCGTCGCCGATTACAAATCCACCAGCTCCGGGATCGAGACCCGATGAGAGCAGGCGGCGCGCAGCAAAACCCAGCTGTTCATCCTTCCACACAATAAAGAAAGTGGTTGATAGATAAATAGGTACCCTCAGTGACATAGTGGTTAAAACGCTGGGATGCTGGTGGGGCGTGGTCCGGATTCCACGTTAAACTGTAGACCTAAGGTGGAATAAAATGGTTGACCTTCGTCAGAATGAACAATTCAGTCAGTAGCTAACAAAAGTTTATACATGTATATATATATATATATATGGGATTAAAATCAGAATGGTCTCCTGAGGTTTTTATCATGATACGTGTGCCATGCACGGTCTGTTTGGATTATATATATATACACACACGAGTATATATCCGAGGGTAATTCAATAAGTATCCGCACTTTTTATTTTCACAATTTTATTTTCACATCTGATAGATTATAAACACATCACTTCTCAACATAGTCTCCCTGTTTCTCAATACACTTAGTCCAGCAATCTACAAGCTTCCTAATGCCATCACAAAAGAATGTTTTTGTCTGTGTGCGTAGCCAGTCATGCACCACCGCCTCCTTCAGGTCATCATCGCCTTGGAGTCGCTGATCTCTCAACGCGTCTTTTAGTGGCCCAAACAGGTAAAACTCCGAAGGTGCCACATCTGGACTATAGGCTGGATGGTCGAGAACGTCAAATTTAAGTTCTTGAAGGCATTTCTAGTCTGTGCAGCGGTATGAGGGCGCGCATTGTCGTGTAACAAAATAACACCTTCCAACAATCTCTCTCTCCGTTTTGTGAGAATTGCTTGCTTTAACTCATTCCGAAGCATGTCAGAATACGATGCACTTGTTACTGTAGTTCCACGCTCTAGATAATGTTGAAGGATAGGGCCTCTTGTAACTACAGTAACAAGTGTATCGTGCAAGTTCCCCTTCATCCTTGTTGCAAGAACCCTTACCCCCCTTACCCCCTTGTTGCAAGAACCCCCTCCCGTCCCCCTTTGTTGCAAGATCCACCTCCACCTTTGTTCCACCCACCACTCCCCAGGGTGCCAAGAAAAGGGGGAAAAGGAAAAAAGGGATAATGGGGGAGAGGGATGATCTCCTTCCCCCGAAAGGGTAGCCTAACCTAAGAAGATAAACCTTAACCTAAGAAGGAGAGAGAAGAAAACACATGTGTTCGCCTCTAGCCAGGCAGCCCAGGGTTCCAACAGCCAGAGAGCACTATTTTAATTTTTTATTTATATATGGAACGGTTGCTACTTATTGAATTTATTTATTTATGTACGGAAGGTCGCCAGTTATTTATTTTATTTATTTTTATATGGAGGGTTGTCAGATACCACTATTTTAATTATTTATTTATATATGGATGTGTTACCAGAGAGCACTATTTATTTTAATTATTTATTTATTTATTAAAGGTAAGAGAGAGGGTGATGTTCTCCTTAATTAGCTTAACAAAAGAATTAATTAAAACATCAATACCTTATTTTTGTTTATTTAAACGCAAAACGAATCCCAATTACTTAATCAAAAATTACTAATATAAGAAATACACAGGACTCTTTATATTGTACATTAGTATGTAAAAGAAAACCTGCAAGTCCGTACATTGGTGAAATCAAACTGATTGAAGACGCGAAACATAGATTTTATGATATATTTCACGTAAATCAAATAATTTTTTCAATAATACTAACAGTAAGTAAAATTACATTCATTAACTAACCTTTATACTCTTATTAAGCTAATTTAAATTATATATTTATGATGGAGACTTGAATACAAAAAAAAAGAAAAAAAAGAATCATAGTGAATACTTATTTAAAACTAAAAATTTTAATTCATACAACATTTTAAATCTCTAAACTTGACAGACTTGTACAAAGATTAGAAAATAATGAAAAAAATGCAACTATCACTAATCTTGAAGTGTGGTCATTTTAGTGATTGGTGCTACCAAGGTAAGCAATGCATACAACACAAACAGTTTGCTGATTAAGAAAAAAGAGAAAAAAAACTATTCTAAATAGCATCCGATGTTTTAAGGAATATATTTAAACCTATAGCCGTAAGAGTTTTATAAAAAAACTGTAAGAATAACACTTCTTTTCGTTTTAATAAATATCACATAATTTCACGCAGAATAAATACAAAAATACGGACTCACTCAAATTCACCTTAATATATATATATATATATATATATATATATATATAGTGCTCTACTTATCGAATAAACACGGGGCTTGAGGACTTGATTCCAAATACAGCGCATTGTCCCAAGCACATTTTAAACCGTAGAAGCCAATTTTAGCCAACTTCCCATACTAATTTTATATAAGCAAAACACAAGGAACGCTCTCTCACTAAATCTAGGACAATAGTTCATGTATTTTAGGCTTAGCGTCTTTCTTGTAGCATACATTCTCTATTCCATCTCTCTCTCTCTCTCTCTCTCTCTCTCTCTCTCTCTCTCTCTCTCTCTCTCCCTCTCTCTGCCACACAAAAAAAATTTTAAGAACTTACCAAACAAATTAAGACTAGTCATACCTCATTAAATTTAATTTTATTGGTGACCCGATCTCAATGATACATCTTCCAAATTACAAATTTCAATTTATTTGTTACTCCTACTTTTTTTTCTCTCTCTCCTTCTATATAAAAAAAGAGACCGAGAATCTTCCTTTATTTCAATTCAGTTTTCAGTCGGTACTTCTAACTTATTTACATATTCTAACGTTTAAACATTACTGTCTCCAAAAGGTAGTGTATTCATTATATATTTCAGAGTAAAATAAAATAAAAACTTTGGTTTATCAGCGTTTAGCAATTATTTAAAGCATATTTTAGTCAATGTACCTAGAAGTAATATATATATATATATATATATATATATATATATATATATATATGATACACACAGACCGTGCATGGAACGAGGAACTCTTCTAGGAAAATTAAATCCACTATAGTCCGAATAAGTAATGGTAAATGACAAATACTAAAGTTTTTTCTTTTTCATGATGCTAGACCGACGTGGGCAACGGTTCACTCGTAAAGAGGTCCCAAAAATATAGCTTCCCTCACTAGCTATCTGCAAAGCAGATAGGATCCAGCTTTGGGACAGGATCTAGGGTTTAAAGCAGCCTAGCCCAGCTACATTTAGAACCTCAATATAAGCCAAAGACTTGCTGCCTTCACGTCAGATTGAATACATCAAAGAAAAAGGGGTAACTTTTATATTTTTAGCCAAAAACCAAAACTTAAACCTCAACTGGCAGAATTGAGCGTCCACTTTTCAAGGCACATAACATGTCCGTTTCTTGATGGGAATGAACTCAGAATGGTTCCCTGAATAATGCAGTGAAATTAAAGTATAGGTCAGGGGTGGGGAACCCTTGGCACGCGTGCCAAACGTGGCACGCCAACGACTTTTTTCCGGCACGCGATTCCCCGGGCTCACCTTAAAAAAAATTAAATAAATAAATATCCAAATTCTTCGCTGAGTTTTATATTTTAACTTAATGTTTTCTGCTAAAAAATGGCAAAGATTAACTTCTGTTTAATATATTATGTAGGTAAAATAGCATTTTATTTTCTCTGTAATTTTTATGTATTATTCATAAGGGATTAAGAATCAATAAAAGAATATCTTTAATTTTATTTTCTTTCATTGTGCTTTAGTCAAGTAAAACGATTATGAGATTGGGCACTGTAATGTATTGGGAAAACTTGAAAAAACTTATGGCTGATTGATCTGATATATAAAAAAAAAAAAAAAATCAGAATTATTGTTTACTCTTTTGCTGATGTTAAAAATTGCGTTTTTAAATTGTGTGGCTGTATATGGCAGCTATAATTACACTTAAAGGCTAATAAAAAATATCCACGCTATCAACAGGGTAGAACGACCTTCAAGTAAAAATTCCGTCACTAAATTTTACATTTATTCAATCTTACATGACTTACAATAATCACTCTTACAATATTCTTTGATTTTACCGCTCCAGTGTAATTTTTGATTATTTGAAAAGGTTCTCCCAATACTTAAAAGGCACCAAATAATAATATGTTCCCCAAAATTTCGGTTGGCACGTGAGAAAATTTTGCATCAAAGATTTAACGATTTTGGCACGCTCACTTAAAAAGGTTGCCCACTCCTGGTATAGGTCTTCCTACTTCTTCTAATAGCTTGACAAATCCAGCGTTTTTTCCTAACATAGCTCGTGCACCATCTGTTGTCACTGAAAATATTTTCTTCTTCAAATCTAGGCCATTTCCATTTTCAAATTTAAAGAATTCTAGGACTGTGTTCAAGATGTCAATACCTTTCGTAGTGCCTAACATCGGTGCACATAGCTCTTCATGAACAGTAGGAGAATTTATTGCTGCATAGCGAACAACTATTGCCAGCCTAGCAATATTATTTATATCAGTACTCTCGTCAACAGCTAAGCTAATAACATCATTTGAAAGTAAATCAGTCGTAATCTGCTCATTAACGTCGTTAGACATATCATCGACACGACGCTGAACGGTCCTAGCAGATAACGGCATTTCTTTTATTCTACTTAGAATTTGCTTCTTGTTATGAAAATCAGCGAACAATTCTTCTGAACAGTCAAGGAAATTTCCTTCAAAAATTCACCTTCAGTAAAAAGGTTTACCATATCTGGCTAGCCCAAGTGATGCAACAAAACTAGCTTGTGTTAAGATCTCGTTTGAACTACAGAACTTAAGAATACTTCCTTTCTGCTTGCTGGCATTCTGTACACATTTTTTAATGTATTCCATTTTTTCTTCCGATCCCATTTTAGAGAGAGAGGCTTCGTGTGTTGATGAATAATGACGTTCAGTATTGTAAGAGCGTGCAGTAATAATTTCTGAACAAAGAGTGCATTGAACACGGTCGTTGTGCTGAACGCATCCATAGTCTTTCTCCCAGACCGATTGAAACAGTCTTTTCTTTTTTGATTTTGGCTCAGACATGGGTTTTAATCTGCAAAGCCACAAAATCCTTATTTTCCTATTTAATAAATATGAAGATATTGAGGCAATATGCCTCTATATATATATACTTACAAATTATTAGAAATATAATGTATTACACTGGTATGCATATGAGATTTTTTTGTCTGCTGTGAGGGTTTTTTCAACTCATATTATATAATTCGACCATGCTGAATTCGAAAATGACATTGGTTTTCCTCAATCAGGTCAGGTTTTTTCTCTATTGGCCATTTATTATAAGTCCAATTTTATCCCCAAATTTATTGATTTTTTTAGCTTAAACACTGTAGATACGAGTAATATTATAAAAACATTCGTGAAAAATGAAAACATTGTGTGAATAAATACTTTTATTCATACAATGAATATGGAAAAAAGTTTATTGAGGAAGGAATGAAGTTTTTTTGGCTTTCCGTCTGTGTTTTTCTTCGGGCACGTCTCGCTTCAAACACCAGCAATAGTCCGCCAGCATATTGATATCCCAGTTTCCCTGGTACCTCTCTTCCATTATTTTGATATCTTGGTGAAATCGTTCACCCTGTTCCTCACTATAATCCCCGCAATTTTCAGGAAAATAGTCCAAGTGGGACCACAAAAAGTGCATTTTTATGGACATGCGCGACCCATGAGCTTTGAAAGCTTCCATCAAGTTTTCGACAACGGACTCGTATTCTGGACTTCTACGCTTGCCAAGAAAATCAGTGACAACTGATTTGAATGCCTGCCAGGCATTCTTCTCAGTTGGAGTCATTGCGTTTTCGAACTGAGTATCCTTGATCAAAGTTCGAATTTGAGGACCAGCAAAAACCCCAGCATTTAGTTTAGCATCAGATATATGAGGAAATTTACTCTCGAGATATCGGAATGCTGAACCCTCCTTATTCATTGATTTGATGAAATTTTTCATCAAGCCCAGCTTAATATGAAGTGGTGGGAGCAAAATTTTTGTTGGTGGTACAAGGGGCACTGAAACGACATTATGAGACCCAGGTTCAAAATTCTCTCTGGATGCCCATTCACGCTGTGCATAGTGCTTCTCATCCGCTCGGCTATCCCATTTGCAGAGGAAACATGGGTATTTCATGTATCCCCCTTGCATTCCCAATACAAATGCCACAATCTGAAAAAAAATGAAAATATTTAAAGAATTTAGAGAATTTGTTCTATCAGATAAAAAATCTATGCATTGGACTGTATCACTTCTGTGGGGAAGTTAAGTGTTCTTATACGCTCTCAAATAACCTTTGGAAAAACAACATAGTCAATAGCAATAGTTTACTTATGATATTAGTATTACCTTCAAATCTCCACAGATCCTCCAGTTATGTTGGTCGTATACGAGAGCATCCAGTAAAATTTTCATGTTATCGTAGCTCTCAGTAAGTTGTACGGAATGTGCTACAGGGACTGATGCAACCCTATTCCCACTGTTGAGAAGTACTGCTTTCAAACTTCGTTTAGACGAGTCTATAAATAGCCTCCATTCTGATGCGTTATATGGCAGGCCCAAGGATTCGATTAGCCCCTCAACATTGCAGCAGTACACTAAGGAAGAGGTATTTTCGTGCACTGCAAAAAACTTGTGGAATTCTTCCTCTCGTTTCCTATACCAGGAGAATGTTGTTCCCGGAGCCAACAAGTTGTCCTCTCGAAGTCGTGAGCCCAAGATCTCGGCAGCTAATTTGGAAAGTCCTAAATCCCTGGTAAGATCATTAAGTTTGGCCTGGTTGAGAGGCCTCGGCTCATTTGAAGCGGTATTTTGAGGTATATACGACTGGGACTGGTAATTGGCATTGGTCATTGATTCATCATCAGAATCATCGAAGTCCAGGGTTTGAGGTGGGTTGGGTATTGGAATTCCAGGACCATGGGGTACAGGTCTCATAGCAGAAGGAATGTCAGGGTATACAACAATGTGTTTATTCTTCTTGTTAACTCCTGAAAATAGAAACACAGAAACATGGATATAAAACTTGCATATGAAATAGAAGAAGCATTCAGACAGTGGCGGCTCGTGAGGGAAGGCTGTGGTCTGTAAGATATGAAATAGGTCGATGGAGTCTGTATATTTTCTTTCTTTTTCATTCATATTGTCCCTTCGGGGACAATATGAATGAAAAAGAAAGAAAATATACAATCATTGTATATGTAAATGTAACTTGTATAACAATATGTATGTGTAAATGTATTTTCTATAACAATATGTATATGTAAATGTATGATTACCATTATGGTGAATATTATGCTATATATGGTGAATATTACATTATGGTGAATATTATGTCAAGTTTCATACGAGGATTTCAAAATATTTAAGAAAAATAAATTTATAAGCCCACCTTGGAGGTTTGTCATGCAGAAATAGCAATCTGTCACGTGATCCTTTCCTTCTCTCCAAATCATGGGAATTCCAAAAGGCAAAGATTTCGCTCTGCCTTTGCTCCATCTTCTCAAATTTTCAATGCACGTCTTGCAGCACATATGAGGGGCGAAATTTTTGTCCTGGTCCCCTAGCTTAATTCCAAAGTATGCTCTATACATTGTCTTCACAAATTTAGTGATTTGGGACTGGTTATTTGGCATGGTAACCATCCCACATATGTAGCAGAATCTATTGGGATCATTTTTACACGCTCTATTCATTATGAAATATTTTATCTATATGCCTGAAAAGTAAAAAAAGATATTATACAAGTGAAACAAGTGATGATAGATGTTACTGTTCCAATTCCGCTTTGACAAAATCACGAAAAATTCTATTTTACTTATGAGGCCATAGCCGGATAACCTGAGCTGATTGAGAAAAACGGATTGCAGATTCGAAATCAGCAGGAAAAACTCTATAAGAATCACTTACAAAACCCTTGACAGCAAAATTGATGCATACCAGTGTTATAGAACTTATAAGTTATAACTATAATTGTAAAATATTACGCAACATCCTAAAGGTACCAAACATCCAAACATCAAATTAGCTGTAATCTTTTTACTTGAACGCTAAGCAAGATATTTTTTATTGATTGAAAAATGCGACTCACATGGCGCTGCAACAAAGAATGAATCTTCGCAACGCCACATGAGCCACATGTGGCCAAAATTGTATGAGCCACAGGTGTAGCACTTGGCTATGAAACATTAAATACTATTCTTTAAAACCATATGAATCACATGTAAACACACTTTTCTGCTTTCACACGATAGAAAATGACATAAAAATATAATATACACCCTCACTTGCGGGTCAAACTGGTAACTGGCTCCAGGGAACAATCGGCAACTCTAGCGTTACAGGAAGTCTCAGTGTTGCCAAATGGTAGTAAACGTGTTCATTATGTATAACAATTTAACAAAAATCATTATTACAGAACTATTGAAGAACGTGACATATGTGTTTCTAGAACAGTTTTTTCCAACGGTTTATCAATTTGTCTTATTATATTTAAATATAATTTTTTTTTGTGGTGGGTCATCATAATTTTTCAGCGAGTCACCAAGTGACCCGCGGGTCATAGTTTGCCGACCACTGAGTCAGGCCATCAACCCAAAAAACACGACCAGTAACCTTAATGGGTACTTCTCCCGTGTTGCGGGCGTGTTTTATGAATACTCCGGTCGACTGCTGTATGTGTATGAGCCAGTAAATAGCCTTGTGCCCATAACTGCGAGGGTTGTTTCTGTGAATGACGGCTAAGATGTCTTTAGGCATGAAATTGTTCTTGAACACCGTAAAGCAAAATGAGGCGATTGTGGTTGCGACTTGCAGCGGATCGCAGTTGAAACGGTTTATGCACATCCTTCTAAAGGCCTGGAAACATACTCTAAGCACGCGCACATCATTCAGGCAATAACGCTCACATTCATCAGCTACAATGTATGGATTAGTTTCATTAAAACTGCTGTAGTAGAGGTCAAAATCTTCACGCTCACTATCACTCATGTTGGTGTAGTTAAAGTATTGTTTGGGGGGAGGCAGTCTTACGTAATTTAAAGTGTCGCTAGTGAGGAAAGTGTAAGGGAAATACCCTTTTGAAACTTCGGCGGCTACACACATCACCTTCGGTAGCTTGGCTAGTTTACAAAGTGTGAATATTAAAGTATCTTTAAACTGAACATTACCTCTTATCTGCATTTGTATAAGCTTGTTTTTCTCTTTTCAGTGGATCACCCGTGAATATCTCTGATGACTCGTGCTCAAGCAGTTCCTTATAAAGGAACTGTATGTCAAATGTTGCTCCGTTATGGGCAAGAATACACAGTCATTTTTTTTAACTTGTCCGCTAACTTGACAATATAGGACACAAAGAGTTTCACAGGGCTCTCGTGTGCGATCGTTTTAAAAACGTTTGTCCGTTTACCACATTTGTGATATTCATCACACTCAACCGCCATACACTCATCGCAGATAGTCTGGTTTAAAGTACATGTGGGATCACCTCTTTCGTGTCAGGGTTTGTGTAAGTTTCTATATCGTAGTAGACAGTTATACAAGCTCTATTTTTAGGCTTAGCGTATTTCATATAACATACATGCTTCACTCCATCCGCCTTATATTTCTCATGGCATGTAGGATAGTGAATTTCATCACATTTATGCTTGAATTTCTCCCAATTATCCATCATATGAAACATACCACATTCACAGATTTTCATTTTCCTGCAAGTGTCAATTGACTTATGGAACTCAAAGCATTTATCATTGAAAAATGTACGTCTGCACACATTACATTCCCTCTTCTCAGCTTCAACTACACGACTTTCACATTTGGAGCTTTTACACTGCTCACATATCATGTGGCATTCCTTACAATGTTTCACTATATCATCCGCAAACTCGAGACATCCCTTACATAAATCATGATGCCTTCCATATTTTCGACTTTTATCATAACTAGCGTAAAGATCCCTTATATACGTAGAGGTCTTGTACGTTCTCTCACACAGCTTTTAAAAAGATTTACAGTGCTACGACGATCATCCATTCCAAATACAACTATACGAACATTCATTTCCTGCTCTACCCTTCTCAACTATTCAGGACCCATATTACACTCCAACTCAATCTTACAATCTAAAGCCAGTTTACGAGCACCCTGCACAACCGTAGGCAACCAAATATTTTTGACCCGAGTATTTAGTACAGTAAACATATGGGCTAAGACTACTGCTATAAAGCCGCAACCACGATCGACGTTTATATGCTCTCTGTAAAGAGCCTGAGAATTGAAGTTAAGGGTATAAGGTGTGGCACTATGACCAGCAACACGGAATACTCTGTCAATATCTACCATGAAGTTGTCCATATTGAAGGCTGTACTACTTTGAGAGGCCTGCATTATACGACCCAAGATATATTCTGGGTATAAGGTGTGGCACTATGACCAGCAACACGGAATACTCTGTCAATATCTACCATGAAGTTGTCCATATTGAAGGCTGTACTACTTTGAGAGGCCTGCATTATACGACCAAAGATATATTCTATGTCTACAGCTGCCAAACGTCTGAATGGTATTACTACCCAAAAATCATCTACATCCACGTCATCTGTCCCGAACCCGAAGGACAACCTCGTCCAGACTCCACGTTCGTCGCGGTTCTGAAGGGCAAACTCCACAATACGTTCAACTACGCGTCGCAGTCCGTGGTCAAAACCGTTGCTATACAGGGTTCCAGGGTCAACCCTGACTACGTACTGATTTCTAGTCAGGGCCGGGGTGGAGTTAGCGGTGCGTACCAGTTCGAATATTATACCTTCCTTTACAGCACGAGAAGCTGCTGGTGTGGAGGATTTACCTTGAATTGAAGAGGAATAAAGGGGTACAAATTTAAATTTAATTGAGGAGGGAGTTAGTGTGGAGGATGTGTCGTAAGACGTAGAGGGGGGGGCTTGGGCTCTATTACTGGCGGTTTTACAACCGGTGCACTCCTAACACGTTTTATATCTGACGTGGAAGGTTCTTCATCATCGTGCCTCAGCTTTGAACTGCCAGGTGGTGGAGGTGTCGCTGGTGAGGGTTCGTCAGCGGGGTTGGAATCTGTAGCTACACTGTCGTCGGTGTCGTGTGTAATATCGATGATGGAGTGCTGTACATCGTCGTCATTCACGGTTCTGTGGAAGAAGAAAACCAAGATTGTAGAATATAAGGAGCAACACTTAAATTTTGTTATATTTTGTAAATGTTCCACTGAGGGGTGTGACGTGTTAGAGATGGAATTTGTAGAAAAAAATCATGTTCACAAGCCCATCCATATGTATTATATCTGGCCCTACAGGATTTGGTAAAAGTGTGTATATGCTTAAAATCATTAAAGATAAGGGGAAGATGTGCATAAAGTAATATGGTGCTATTCGACGAACCAACCAGTGTTCAACGAGTACCAAGATGATATTTTGTTCCAGAAAGGCGTATATGACGTTAATTCGTTAAAGGAAAATGAACATACAGTCATTGTAATTGACGATCTCATGCTGGAAATGGATAAAACGTTTGCCGAGACATTTACAGTGTCCTCACACCATCTTAACATCAGGGTATTCTTCATCAATCAGAATCTATTTTTCAAAAATAGATACATGCGCGATGTGTCGTTAAATACACAATATTTAGTCTTATTCGCGCAACGTAGAGAGGTGTCACAATTTTTATATTTTATATTTATATTAATAACCTTTATTAATAATAATAAAATAAATACTTTTTTTTCAATTTACAAAGACATGAATAATTTTGAAGCTCGACTATTTATTTTATTTAATTTGGCCGTTAAGCTTTAGTCTTTACTGGGCTCTTATTAAAAATAAGCAACTAGTTGTTATTAATTAATAATAATAAATAAATAAATAAGTAAATAAGTATTATTAATAGTTAAAACATGTATTACAATATTAAACAATATTAATTGACAATATTAAACAATATTAGTGGGCATTAATCCTAGATTTTTGTTAGCATGCCATTATTAATCGGGATTTCAACTTGGTTTTAAACAAATTTACATTCACAATATTTTTTATATCGGCATGCAAGTCATTCCATTGTTTCAATCCAATGAAAATGGGTAGTTTTTGAGATGAAGGCAATCTAAATTGAGGTAAAACAAGCTTTGATCTATTTCTGGTCTGATACGAGTGGATTTATTGATGAGTTACAAAATATCTATTTACCCATTGCAAATTAATGATGTTTGTCTGACATTTGTAAATAAAAGTAAAATGTGCCAGTTTGGTTATATCGTTGAGCTTTAGTAGGTTTAGTTCTTTAAATAATGCACTAGACTAGAGTGATGAAGGAAATCAGCATCAGATAATAACTTTATTGCTCGTTTTTGGATGACAAAGATACCATTTAATTCGTTGTTAGCGGAGTTTCCCCAAACAAAGGTGCAGTATATTATATAAAGAAGAATAAGAGTATGATAAAGAGTCAATAAAACTTGTTTAGGGACGACATTTCTAAGTTTAAACATTATAGCAACGCTCCTTGAAATATTTTTCGCGATATAATTTACATGATCACTCCATTGCAAATTCTTATCTAGCATTAAACCAAGAAATTTTGTTACAGTACACTCCTTTATGGCGATTTCATTAACATTAAGTTCATCAAGATATTCATTTCTTTTATTAGTAAAAATCATTCAATTTGTTTTGCTGGTATTTAGGAAGAGTTTATTGGTGGTCAACCATTGGTGGTCAACCATTTCATTACACTGATGAATTCTGAATGAAATATATTCTTAGTTGTATTAACATCTTTGCAAGAAAAAGAGACAGTTGTATCATCTGCAAACATTATGAAGTTCAGTATATCAGATGAACGTGGAAGGTCATTTATATATAATAAAAATAACAGTGGACCCAGAACTGAGCCCTGTGGCACACCATGTTTGACAAGCGCTTCGGGTATTAGTCAATCAAATGTTCCTGAATCACCGTAAGGAGTTTTTGGAAGTTTATAAAGATATTTGCTTTGTGACCTTCACCCGCGAAACACGTTTAGGGTGCTCCTAAGAACGAATATATTCTCATACGAACCTGAAACGATGTATATTCCAGAATGAAAAGTATGCTAAAAAAACACCGTGAATTAACAAAAATCTATCATCGAGTCCAGACATGGTTCTAGAACCCCGTAAAAGCAGGCTTAAAAGAATTGAAAGCGAATTGGCAGACCTATTAAAGAGTGAAAAGTCACCTGATGAGAAAAGGCTCTTGAACCAAGAAGCTCTGCAGAAATTTCTTCATGAGTACGAAAATTATAAGACTCCGACAGGGATCCCTGTGGTTATTAGGCACCGCGAGCAACGATGAGCATGGCGACTTAACTTAGGACCTGGGGCCGACGTTAGAGATGACCAGGCAAAGAATAAGGGAACGTAACACATCGAACATGTTTTAAAAAGCAGTTTCCCACATATATTGAGGAATAATGGCTTAAGTCTTTATAAACTATTGAGTGAGGACCCCATTATACAGTGGACCGATACAGGCGAGATCATTGTGGAAGGAACAAAGGTACAGGGTTCGAATATCATCGACATCGTCGATGATTTGTTGAGAATGTGCGATAGGCCCTCACCATCTGGATGGAAGCATATTAAAGCAAGACTACAACAAATAAATGTCCCCAAAATATTGATAGGAAATTTGAACAGGTTAAAAGACGGAGAAAGCCTCGCATGTGCCACAACTGAGCACGCCATCACCCCGAACGGTGGCATCTCTGAAGAGGAGAAAGAAGAGACTAAACAACAACGGACAACACTCTCCACGTGCCTCTAAAATACCCAAATGGCTAACATAAAAAGAAAAAGTTATTATGAACTTTCTAGCCCAGCCTTCTACGGCGGTGTTGATAGACTGTGCAGAGATGTTTAAATGATGGAGAAGGGGAAAAAGATGTTGAGTGGTTTTTGTGGGAGCAGGATACTTTAACACTTCATAAGCCTATGAGAAAAAGGTTTAATACTGCCAAGACAACAGCGGCTTCGATTGACTCTATTTGAGAAGCGGATTTAACAGATATGCAAAGATATTCAGTGCATAATGATGAGTACCGCTTATTCATAATAGATGTGTTCTCTAGATACTGTGGTTAATTCCCCTAAAATATAAATCGCCTGAAACAGTTGCTAAAGCTACCAAAACGCTGATGTTGAAAGAAAACAGGATTCCAGGCTGTATGGGGGTATGGGGGAAGTATTTATAGGCTGAGCTTTCAGAACATGCTGACAGAGTTTAATATCAGCTACATACATAAGGCCTCTTTAGCTGAAAGAGTTCAACGTACCATAAAGGAACGCATGCATCGCTATTTTACACATAAAAACACATACATATATATAAACATTCTGGGATCATTGGCCTCGTCATACAACTGTTCACACCATCGCACGATTGGGACAACACCAAACGAGGTTTTAGAAAGAGGTTCGCACACAGAGCGTGATGTCAGAAGAGATATTCGTAGAACCATGCCACTCTCAACACGTTTCAAAATCAAGGATTATGTAAGGCTGTCGCGTTCGGGTAATAAATTCGCGAAGGGATTTGAGAAAGGTTGGACACGTGAGATTTTTAAATTTTGGGCTATGAGACCTAAAGGCGAGGAAATGCTGTATTACGTTTAAGATTTGAATGGGGAAGAAATCGCAGGAGGCTTTTACCGCGAGGATTTGCAGAAAGTGACATATACTGTAATTTATGAAAAAACTTCAAATTGAAAACATTTTGGGCAGCAAAGGATCAGGAAAGAGAAAAATGTTTCTTGTGAAATGGCTAGGATACCCAGAAAGCTTCAACACCTATATAAAAGCTGCTGCAATAATGAAGCTTAAATAGTGTGCAACATGGCGCCTAACCATTTCTACGTCACATTACCGTCCTCTTCTTCTCTGTCGGTACATCCTGACAACATCCTGACCATCTTTGTAATAGAACTCCATGGACCCGTTGAATTGGGTCGTGATCTGTATGAGGTGGTGATATGCGAAATTCAGCTGGACACCCTGTTTTTAAGTATTGATTATAAAGAAACTGTTTTTACGGTTCTTAGAGACCTTGATGAGTGTGAAAAAACCGGAGTAATTCGGGATGAAACCATGCGTACCACCCGGAGTGGGAATGCACGGAATTACACTACAGTAGTAACACTAGGCCCGGGTCGTTATGGTGCGGCCGAGGATATTGTGAGAGACTTAAACTTTAGTTTAACCCTATATGGACAACTGTTACAAATTTCTAACCTTTCATATACACGCATTTTTAACTTAACCCTACAGAAAATTCCGTCCATAGAGGGTTAAAAAGCTCAAATCTTACGGCTGATTTAGTATACGAAATCGTAAACAAAGAATCCCCTGCACACATTCTGTCCCTAAAATCACAAGCTAACAGAAATATTAAAGACAAAGGGTTGTTCAAAATTATAACCTAGGGACGATATGGCGCAACACTTCAAAGTGATACCGTTCACGAAGTACTACAGGATTTGTCCAGCCTAATGTATCAGCTGAAATTAGAGATATTGCGCGATGGTTATCTACCCTCAGACATGTGTTATATTTACAGCAATATTGTGGAGCAACAGATTGTTGGGGATACTCAAACGTGCTTGCTTCGTATCGCACACATTCCCAATCAAAGATGACAGAGCTTGAGCATTGCATATGACAAACTTCATTATGTGAATGTCGCGACTAATGTATTAACCAATATCTCAAGATATATAAGAACGATTGAGGGTTAAAGTTTCCCATTCAGTGATGGGAGCTTAACAGTGAAGCTCCACTTTAGTCGCACTGAGTTATAATGGAACGAAAGCCTTTCACAGTCTATCAAGGGGTGAGATACCAGCGTGGGAGTGGGCTTGGATCCATTTTTTCAACCACACTACGTACGGCTCTCCCCTTGCTGAAGAGGAGTGCCAGATACCTCGGAAGGAAAGCGTTATAATCAAGTTTTAATACTCTAGAAGACATAATTGGAGGGGGGGGGGCTAGACCTAAAGAAGCTCTAAAAAAGCACTTAAAGCGTGCACGGGACGAAATCATCAAAGATGCAAAGAGAAAAATGTGTGGTGGTGGGAAGAGAAAGAAGAGGGATCTCCCGAAGAAGAAGAAGGGTTTACCAGCACGTGGCGTTAAACTTAAAAAGACATCAAAAAAGAAGTGCTCTAAGCGAGTGAAACCTATGGTTAATATTTTTTTAACTGATATAAGCTAAGGACATTACTCTCATGAATCATAGGTTGCTTACTACTTGTCGAGAGAGGTGGTACTATTCCTGGCTCGTCATGGCACGCTTCATCCATCCGTGTAGTTCACAATGTTGTAAATCTGAGTTGTCCCTCTTTGACATGCCCCCAACGCAAGTTTCTATTGAGCACAGTGACTTTATTACGATTAACCCGTTAAACACAATTAGTTTCCCGAGTACTCCAATAGAATTCGTGATACTCAGCTCAGGCCCTTACTTTTTTGACCCAAGCTGCGTGCCCATGTACGCTAAATTATGTATAGCACATTCAGATGGAACGGATTGCGATGACAAATACGTTGTATTTCCCGAAACAAACTTTCTACACTCCATATTCAGTCAGTGTGACGTATATTTAAATCAGTTCAACACCTTTGCAGGAACGGGTTATTATCACCTACGAGTCTATCTGGAAAATGTCCTCAACTTTTCAAAAGAAGCAAAGGATACCTTTTTACCTGCTGAGGGCTATTATCAGGCTATTATCAGGACAAATTTACACATTCTAAAAAAGAAGATATACGAATGTTTTTGGCGCTTGCATACAGACTTCACATTCCAGGAGAAGCTGCTTATGAATGGGGTGTCCGCAGGTTTGGCATCGAAACAGATAGAAAACATCGCCCTCGGAGCTCTACCTAAAAGGTTATTAATTGAAATGTAGGACCAAGCCCTCTGTGAATGGGAAATATAAAAAGAACGCCTTTAAATTCGAGAATTTCGCCCTTAAAAATATAACTTCATACGTCAATGGCATAGAGTTGGGGGGACATTGGAAACGGACTATTCATCAGATGCTTTGTTCCCGCTTTGCTCGAGAGATTAGAGTAATCTTGCCCATATCGCCGGTGCTTGTGATGAGCTAGGAATTGGTGTAACGCAGAAAGAATTCATCGATCAATTTAACCTTTATCCGTTTGACATCACTCCTGACTTATGTGCTAGCATAAATACACACTTAAGTCCACAGCAGAGTGAAACAGTTCAGTCAAATTAGAATTCTCCAAACCGCTTGACGCCCCTATTAGTGTACTAGTATACCTCTAATCACAAGCCCTAATAGAAATTGACAGACTCAGGAATGTAATCACTGACTTTTAAAATTGATGCGAATACTGTACACTCCAGAGAGTAATGAATAGTGACCGAATCACATGCTCCAAATTTATCGGTGTGTTTGCGAAGAATGAAACATTGAAATTATCAACTACGAAACTACGAGAGACAGTGGCGCACTTATTGTGAACATAGATGTTATTGGTGGCGAAGGGATTCATTGGATAGCTATCTACTATAAAAATATGGAAAGAATGTACTACTTTAACTCGATGGGGACTCATCCTTGGAATTACTCTATTATTGTAAAATTTCTCGAAAAGATGCATATCACCGCAATTCTCTGGAAATTCTCTGGAAATTCTCCCCGAAATTCCAGGGATACTTCAGTAATACTTGCGGCATGTACTGAATTTTATTTCTCTTATACATGGTACGTGGAAAGGAATTTATAAATTTTAAGATTATTCGATCCGTGTCAAACTGAGCAGAATGAACAAATGGTATGCAGACATATAAAAAAAGGTTTTCCGTTTGCGCGCACTCGATATATTGTATGTTGTTTTGCGCGTATATATATATATATAAAATGTAACTTGAGTAATTGCAACAATATTGTGAAAAATATAAATTGTTTCCAATAAGGAGAAGTCTTGTGCTCTGTAGCTTATTTAAATATAATGGATGCTAATTCTGTAACTAATTTAAGTTAAATATAATATTGTATTATTTTATTAAACATTCTTATGATTCTACCATTTAATAAATTGATGAGAATACACTGCGTCTTGTTCTTACCCGAAACACACGAAAAAGAAAAAAGCTTACATTACTTCCCCGACGACCTGGTATTCGTTGGATCGGGTGTGCTGTAATACTTCGACCTCCCTATTCAGATCACTGTCCGCGTTTCTTCAAAACTATCACGAGAAGATTCTATAACACGATTTAGTTCCTCATCGGTCCTTTAAGGAGAAAGGATACGTATGTAGACAGAAATTTTTAAATTAATTTGATTAGTTCATACATTTTTCTGACTGTTTTTTAATAATAATAAAATCCACTTATCTTTCATCAAAATGCACACAGAGTGTATATATATATATATATATTATATATATAAAATATATATATATATATATATATATATATATATATATATATATACTCATAAATATCAACTTTAGTAGTTCTAAAACAGATACTTTAATTTTCAGGGATCGTCTGTCGACGCGGCTATATCATTCGAGTTGAAATAAATTGAATATGTACGTAAAGTAGAAATTTGAGTCCCCTTTAAGAGAAAATGTAGAATAATAATAAGCAGTAAGTCTATTTATTCACATAAACTCTGATACATTCTTTATTGTGAGGAAGGATCAATAGCTGGGCAGGCACAGCCTGCCGACACTGGGAGCCGATCTCCTGGCAGATAGATTTACACTTCAATATCTGATTATTATGGATTTTATAAAAATAATTAACACTTGCCAAATAATATTGATTATTATGATATTTAATATGATTCCGCTCTTTTCCTATAACATATACTTCCATATATATATATATATACATATACAGGGTGTCCCAGAATTAACTATCTATTTCAATGAAATCGGACAAATTTTTTAAAAACACACTTTTATTTATGTTTATCATGTTTAATATGTGTTAAAAATGTATAAATTTCTAAATTTTTTTCATAATTTTATTTTCATAATTTTTTCATTATCTGGTCCAATGAAAGACCGTCTGAAGTCATAGAATGGCAAAAAGACTCTCCAAAAGTTAACGTGTGGCTTGGAATGACCAAATCCAAAATTTATGGCCCATTCTTCTTTGCGGAAGCAACTGTAACAGGTACCGTCTACCTTGATATGCTTCAGCAGTTTCTCGAACCACAGCTTCTTGATGATGGCATTCTTGATAATGTTGTGTTTCAACAAGATGGAGCACCATAAATTTTGGATTTGGTCATTCCAAGCCACACATTAACTTTTGGAGAGTCTCTTTGCCATTCTATGACTTCAGACGGTCTTTCATTGGACCAGATAATGAAAAAATTATGAAAATAAAATTATGAAAAAAATTTAGAAATTTATACATTTTTAACACATTAAACATGATAAACATAAATAAAAGTGTGTTTTTAAAAAATTTGTCCGATTTCATTGAAATAGATAGTTAATTCTGTGACACCCTGTATAGGAAGAGTGAGTTACAAGGTTAAGCCTCAAATACTTAGAACCACAGGGAAGTTCGTAGTTTTTGGTCCATTTAAGAGAAAATGACGAATAACATCACATTTCAAAATGAACTTATGGATTTTTATAAAATAATTATTAATTACTTATTACTAATTGAAACTAATTTATAATTTAAAAATGAGGGCACCTGTTATTTTAATGAAACATTTTACAAGAAAGTGTAATGAGTTGAAAATATATTATTAGAGTCCATCCATATATATAAATGATGAAATAACTATGAAGGATGCACCGAATGGTGCTCAACAGCTTTCGCCTAATGACATCCTCAGGAACATTAAAATAAATAACAAGTTCCGACTAAATATAGGACACAAAAAATAAAATAGAAATATGAGTACATAAAGTTTTTACACTTACATTTCAACTGTAATTTTTTGCGCTGGATCAAACGGATCGTTACTGCAGATATCAGCAACGGTCTGCGTTGAAAATAATCCGTCCCGATCGGATGCGTTAAAAAAAACTAATTGTAGCACCGGCGTTACGGCACCCCTCTTCATATAGCTCCGGTAAACTGTAAAGTTGTTGTTGTGACTGGCTGACGGTGTCCATGACGGAGGGAATGTGTGATTATTCGCTGGTAAAATAACTGCTGTGAGTTCCAGCTCAAAATACTTCCTTTTATATGCAATGATTCTCGACTGTAGCATTGGCTTAAGCTTGATGATTGGATGTAAATGTAACTGGGCGTGCCTATGGCATATGTGGGTGACAATCAGTTGTCGTAACACCGAAGTAACGGACCCACGCTTTGGGCATTGAAGTTCTGATTGGATACCTTCACAAATAATGAAGGTGTCTTTATCAAATTTGGCTTGTTCACTCCGCAGAATTCTTCACGGTTTTCAGAGAGATCGTAGGCGAATAAAATTAAATTGTAATTAAAAACTTATTTAAATGTTTGAATTTCAACGTAAAAATGAACATTATTTAGTATGTGTTTAAAAAAATTTTAAACGTAAATTCAAAGTTTTTAAGAAAGAGAGGAGTTCTGAGTGTATTTATTATTATTATTATTATTATTATTATTATTATTGTTATTATTATTATTTAAAACAACGTTAACGAAACAGAAAATAAATTTGGTGTTTTCAGATTTCTAAGTATTATATTGCTTCAGTTTAAAAATGCTGAATGGTCAGGTTAGGTTAACTGTAGCGCTCTTTGTATTACACGCGCTTCAGTCTATATCCATTACAGACTCCACTCTTAATAATTAAAAAAAATTAGAATTATTAAGGGTTCTCGAATAAAAAAAAATCACCCTGTACTTTTCCAATCAGGTTTGTATGGATTTTTAAGCTCGCCTCGGGTCATGAATATTTTTTGGCGCAACTGTACCTTTCCGACGATTTAGAAATATTTCCCTTGCTCTTTTTCTACATTTATTTGTCGTTCCGTTTTGTAGTTTTGTAGTTTCGTTGTCATTTGAAGTGGCGTCAGTCTTTATTTCGCTCGAAAAATGTGTGTTGATAGGACCTCACCCCCATTCTTATACTTCTTTCTCTTTCTATGTTTTTCTTACACATTCTCTGCACTGATGATGAGTTGAAATCAAATCGAGACTACTCTGAAGGATTAATTGTTTTTCTGTTTCTACTATATATATATATAAATAGATGAAGAGAAATAGTATTAACAATAATGTCATAAGCTTCCTATGGTTTTATCACGATTATAAGTAAAGCCAATATGGAATGGTCCAGTTCTCCAACCTTTCATAGCATTTATTCTTCGTTTATTGCGGTAATAATAATATATAAAGAAACATTGTCGAGGGATAAGTGGATGTCTTCTGTACAATAATAATAATAATAACAATAATAATAATAACATTGGTGACTTTTAGGAATGGCAACCCTCCATATACACGGTGAACCAAAAGTAGGTGGACAGTAGGTTGAATACGGTTTGTGTTATATTATATTATAACTATGGTGTTCATTATAACTATGGTGTTTGTGTTATATTATATTAAATATTATAACTAAATTTATTTAAATTTTATTTTGTATTATAGTATACAAAAAAATTAAATATGTATTCTCAAAATAAACGTTATCATTTACTGTCCACCTACATTTGGTTCACCCTATATAAATAATTAAAGTAAATATCTGCAACCCTCTGTAAGCATTGAGAACATATCTCTCTCTCTCTCTCTTGCCTTTAATAAATAAATAAATAAAACAAATAGTACTATCTGGCAACCCCTCCATATATAAAGAATTAAAATAAATAGTGCTCTCTGGCAACACCCTCTTAACCAAAAGCCCGCCAACCAGATGATGCTGAATCATTATGCATCTGACAGTCCAGATGAAAGGATGCTCTCCCTTCCTCTCTCCTTCTTAGGTTAAGGTTTACTTTTTTAGGTTAGGATACCCCTTTGTGGGGTGAGGCCATCCCAAATTCTTCCCCAAAGTTAGGGTTTACCTTCTTAGATTAGGGTCATCCCCTTTGGGGGAACGTAATCCTCCCTCCCCCCAAAGCTGCCCCCTTCATGCAACTTGGGGGTTTTTCCCCACCACTTGTTGCATAACCCCCCTCCCATTACCCCATCCCCCTTCATGAAACATTGATTAACATTGCAATTGCAATTTGCACTCTCCTCTATTGCGCACATACTACAAGTAGACTCAGTGGTTCCTTCAACTTCAGTGTTCTCTGCATCAGGTGATAAGTGCTGTTTCACTCTGTGGCGACATCATGAATGACTGTAAGTTTAGGTTGATCTAAGCGTTTCTGAATTTTTTTTTAACTCATTCCTGTACCATCGTAGAATGGTTGAAATGAATAGCGATGGATCGAAGTTTAGCTAACAAGTCACTGAGAGATTTTTGTGAGGATAATCCACTTTTGATTACAAGTTGCAGTTTATGAACAGAGCAATCGATATTATGGACGCCAGTGAGGAACAAAGCTTTTATCGTGTTTGCTCCTGAGTCGCGCATTACACAATGGATGGATGAATGGGCAATATCCCACTTCTGAAGCATCTGCTCATATTTTTCTGACAAGTATTTTCCAGTGTGGCGATCTTCAAGTAGCATTACGCTGGACACCAAATTGGTTCTCTTGAAGTCTTGATTCACTGAATGGCATATCAAAGAGAGTAAAGTCATTCCAGCAGACGTATCTGACCATGCATCCGTTGTCAATAATACTTTCGAATCTTTTAGAGGCTCAAGAATTTTGAACACTTTCTTTGAAACAAAGTCATAGATATCGTTCCACACAAGATCAGTGTAGAACTGACGCTGTTTCACTTTATGCTGTAGAGCTGTTTCAGCCATGGGTCTCATGAAGCCTAAGTCCTCAACGTGGCTGAATGGCAAGTCATCCATTATTATCATTTCGACTATTCGATAGTCCAGTGATTTTGATTTGGAATGATTCGCATCCTAAATTTTGACTTTTTCGAAACAACTTTCAATTGTCTGATTCTTTTCTTTCATTGCCCACTTCATTTCCTGTCGGGGTGTATGAGACATATTTTATTTCTTTTTCTTCTTTGACTGTTCATTACCTTCATTTTCACTAGATATCACTTCATTATATTCCTTCTTGTGCATTGAAAACAGATAATTTTTTAAGTTAGTGGTACTCCCTTTCTTTCATGAATAGTTCTTATTACATATGACACACTTCCCTACATCGTTTGACATTCTCGAGAAGTACTTCCACACTGTACTCGTAGATCGCTCCATGATGGTTGCATCGTCTAACACTTTACTGATAGGTTGAAGCATGTAACGTTACTAAGGTAGCGACGGAGAGCTAGCGCAACACTCCCACCCTCACTCGTGTCTGAACAGATACTGAAGCTGGTGCTTTAGTTTAGTTTGTAACTTGGTAGTGAAGGTTGCCTAATTTCTAATAAAAAAAATGAGTGTTCTTTTATCTTTTTATCAACAGTAATTATATATCATTGCCGTATTAAATATAATTAAAATAATGCTTTCCTAGCCACCTAGCGTTGATAAATGTAAGTTACTACATAACGCATCTTCTATTAGGGTGTGTCAACTTTGGGGGTGAAATGACTAAATTGAAAATCATGTGATTTGGTGGCAATTTAAGGTAATCATTTGGCATACAAAATAATATCCTTGCTTCAAAAACAATAAAAAATAACTCCTACCTACATCAATTTTAATTCAAAAATTCAATTTTTCTGTAAATTCGTAACAAAACAAAAAATGTGCGCAAACATCCTATCAACATTTAAAGTGGCAATAAGATATCATTCAGTCTTTATTTGAAAGTAACCCATGCAGTCATGTCCTTTTTGCTGCGGTTCCCTGACATCAGCATTCGGCTTGCTACTTGCGCTTTGAAGTAGCCTTCTCGCCTCTCGTGACTGTAAACTTGACTAGCTGCTTCTGTGACCATTTTCACACATCTCTCCACACTCTGAGTGTGAGAAGGCCACTTTGGCACTTGCAGTGGGGCCTCTTTAAGTTGTGTTAAATCTTTGTTTGTTATACATGTTGTCAGTGGTGGCTCCAAAACTTCCGAACTCAAGTTAACTAATTCTGACAATTTCTTGGCATTGACGTTTATCGGAAGTACTTTCCTTGTCTGAATAGAGCAGTCTCCCAGCTGGTCATCATCTAGTGATGTTCCTCTAAGCTTTAGAATGATTTCTACAGCCTCAGTTCGCTCTTTGGTACATTGGCTGCAGAGTATTGCTTGCAAAACTGCCTCTGGCCTAGCATACCAAGCGGACCTTCTCACCACAGGTAACACGATGTCCACCACTACTTTCCTTTGGGTTCTCAGTAGCTGTAATTGAAACAAGATGTGGTTGGGCCCCTCCATCCACATTGGATTAAGTTTCACATTGAACCAGTGAGGAAGATAAGACCCAATAATAAATTCAACAATCAACATCAAATTCTGTAGCATTTTGCCCTTCAGTGTATATTTGGAAACCCAAATCCTGCAGAAACGAATCACTGTAGTTAACCAACGACTGTGACTTACGGGTCCAATCTCCAAGAGAGCCAGATTTTAAGGCAACTCTCCTGATCTGATTGCTCGAACAATACGATAAGCGTAAGATTGATCCGTGCTGAGGTCTTTGATAACTCCTTCAGACAACACTGGAAGGGGAGGGCCTACTTCGACCTTTGGAAATTTTGTATTTATTTCTAATTCCGTTGCTTCATCTAGCATGTTGCCAAGGAGGCCTGACCACTTGTTGCTCTTTGTAGGACCATCAAGTTTCTGGATGAGACGACGAAGAGGTAGTTCCCCTGTGTGCAAATCACATACAATCCAAACAAGCCTTCTTCCAAGTTTTTTCTCTAAATGCGTCATAACACCGCGCTGCCATCCAGTGTTCACCGCAGTTGAGTCTCCACCAGCGGCCTGCAGTGAACTGTCGTCTTCTTTCTTGAAGCCAACATATTGTTTGATCAGCAATTGCCTCTGCATGTTTCTTGCCTTCTACTTCTGCTTCAGGAACAAAGTGAAACAAATAGCGGCCACCAGGTTCGGAACACACAGAGTAGTGTTCTTCTTTGATGAGACCGGGAAACTTTCTGTCCATTCCCTCTACCTCTAGGAGAACTTTTGTGTCATCTCTTCTTCCATCAAACAAAAGGCAAGAGAGACCTTCCTCCTTCAAATCTTTTTCATGCTGATCAGATATTTCCTTCATTATTTTTTCTTGTGCTCTTCTTATCTTATTATGATCTATCACTAAGGATGTATCCTCTCGGCTGATGAGGCCTGCATCTATCCAAGCGGCAGTGGCAATCTTTGCAGTCTCTCGTAGCCCCGTGTGGTGGCGAATACTGGCAAGGGCAATGTTTGAGATGTCTTTAGTGTTGTATTTCATTCTCTTCGGCGAAGGTTCAGATGGCATTTTGGAGCTATCATCTGATGTTCCTTCTTTCTGTTCATCTGAAGAGCTTTCAAAGAAGTGAGGAACCTCTTGATAGAGTTCTTCATCTCTTTGGGTGGCTTCTTCACTCTTCTTTTTCTTCCTTTCTTCCCTCTCACGGATTTTCTCTTTTTTCTTAGCAATAACAATCTGTTTTTTGGTTTCTGAATAATCTGCCGAACCAATCTGCATACTTCCTTGGCCTCCTGCCTTTGTTCTCTGCGCCTTTATGAACGCCAGTTCCAAAACAGGGATCTTCTTCTCACGAGGACAGCGACAATCAATGTGAGGGTGAGGTTCTCTTCTGCATGAGGGAGAACAATTGGCTTCAGAACACAACTCTATGGGACACTGGCAGTTAAAAATGTCAAGAAGAGTATCAACTGTGTGCAGAAATTTATTTTTCTTTGCTAGTTTTCCTTTACCAAGTGATGTCTCAACTGCTTTGTGCCACAGCTTTGTTAATTTTAGCTCAATAGTTCTATACTGATTGAGTACAGGTGGTTTGAATAAAACATTAGCTTTTTTCCACTGATGCAGAAGAGGGGGAATCATGTCCCTTATGAGCTCTTTCTCTGTGTAGTTCCTGCTATCCTTTGTATTTTGTTCACGAAGGCGTAACCCTAGTCTCAGCATGTCTCGCACTGTTGGTAGTTCTGATACGGGAAGCTCCTTGCCTGTACCGACTAACAGGCTCAAGTGGCATGACGACTGACCTCTTGTCTTCAATTTTGGCATCTTAGGAATATCTGAAAAGAAAGAAAAACATTTAAGTATTTTATATCAATTACGATGTTTCAAAGTTTAGTCATTCGATGTTGTAAAATTCAATAAAAAAATATTTCATGGGATTACAACATAATTAGACAGAAGAATATGATAATAATAAATAATTGTAATAATCAGTAATCCATACTTACAGTTAAACTGTAGTATTCGTCTAGTAGAATAACTATGAAGTAGGTACAAGAGCAATAACAGCAAACCACCGTCTATGACATCTAAGAGGCAACTGAGGACTGAGAGTGAGGGACAGTTCTATTCATGCTGTGACTTGTACATTGTACAACAACTATATGACCTTGAAAACACTCCATATGCGATCAGTGGGATAATTCTGTGACAGATGAATGGTTGATCAATTTATGTCCTATTATTTAGTAAAAAGAGTCAATTTCTGAAACTTTAAGGTAAAATTGATGTTATATGTTATGTTATAATGTTTCAGACCAACAAAGACCCTAGGATCCACTCATGGCTGGTCTACCTAACTCTGTTCGTGTATTGTGTATGTCCTCCGTGGTGGCGGAGGGGACCTACAATTTTACGTGGGTTCCGAACCACAAGAACATAAGAAATTTATGTAAAAACTGCCGGTAAATTGGCAACGACCAATTTTTACGAAACTAAATAATTATCAATTTAAAACTAATTAATTATCGATTTAAAACTAAAGATAGAATCTCTGATCCAGAGGATCAAGTCATAATAGACTACTATCCACAAATATGTTACACTCTATATCTATTTATAAAGGACATGCAAATATATCGGATCCAAAGAATCCAGTCAATTTCATTACGGTATCCATCAAGTCACGGTCCATATCGATAGCGGACCAAGTCAAAATTTACAATCATATGCATTACAATATATACACTTACGAGAAAAAGAGTAGGTGTGGCTGTAAAGACTGTAAAGTAATGTAGAAATGTGTGTGCACCCATTTTGGGTCTCCCATTTAAAGGTGTTTGTGGGGCAAGTGAAGATCATGAGTTTTTCAATACCTCACAGTACTATGGGGGGCACCGCTCGGCAGAGGAATCTCTTTAAATGGGGTGTGTAAGGACAGAGAGTATCCCCTAACCCAAGACGCTGCCTCCCTATATCCCACAACACTTGTGTTGAGCTGTGGGATCTATCCCCAGAAAGCCTTAATTTTACTACCTTAAACTATACCCTTTCTATCAACATATGCGTCTAATCGATTTTTAAACATGTTTATAGACGTGCTACTAATTACTTCTACCGGCAAACTATTCCAGCTATTTACTATTCTATGCGTAAAAAAGTTTTTCGCAACTGCTGTCTCGAACCTTCTACTTGTCAACTTACACCCGTTATTTCTAGTCCTATTATATTGAGATATTTCGAAAAAGCTATCTCTATCTACGTTATCGAACCCATTCATAATTTTGAAAACCTGGATTAGATCACCCCTTAACCTCCTGGTCTCGAGTGTTGTCAATTTTAACTCCTTAAGCCTATCCTCGTACGACTTTGACCTAAGCGACGGAATCATCTTAGTTGCTCGTCTTTGAACTCTTTCGATTTTATCTATATCTTTGCGCATATACGGATTCCAAAATTGGACCGCGTACTCCAAATGGGGTCTAACTAATGATTCATAAAGTGGAACTATAATATCGCGCGATTTGTACTCAAAATTTCGAGCTATAAAACCTAACACTTTGTTCGCCTTATTGACCGCTGCTGTACTTAGTTTCGCTACTTTTAAATCACCAGTGACTATAACTCCTAAATCTTTTTCCTGCTCTACGCTTGTTAAATCTTTCCCTGACATACTATACGCAAATTTACCGTTACGCGAACCTATATGCAAAATTTTGCACTTATCAACGTTAAATCTCATTTGCCATGTGACTGACCAATCAACGATTTTATTCAGATCTTCCTGAATTTTACCTCTATTTTCGTCATTAATCGCCCTACCACCCAGCTTCGTGTCATCCGCAAACTTTGAAACTGTACTGACTAGGCCGACATCTAAATCGTTAATATATATAAGAAAAAGCAAGGGGCCCAATACAGAACCCTGAGGAACGCCACTCGCTACATTAGCCCAGCACGACTCCGCTCCATCAACGACCACCCTCTGTTTCCTGCCTCGCAACCACTCTTCTAGCCAATTTATTACTACACCCCTGATTCCATGAGCCTTAGTTTTTTCAATGAGTCTTTTGTGCGGCACGGTGTCAAACGCTTTTTGAAAATCTAAATACACTACATCAACCGCCCGATGTCTATCGTAAACGTCAACAACGCTTTGGAAAAATTCTAAAAGATTAGTTAAGCAAGATTTGTTTCGCCTAAATCCGTGCTGCGTATTTCTAACAAGTTTATGGTATTCTAAGTGTTCGACTATACGATCCCTAATTATTGATTCCAAAAGCTTACCTACAACAGACGTTAAACTGATTGGCCTATAATTTCCCGCCGCACCTTTATCGCCTTTCTTAAAGATAGGTGTTACGTTTGCTAACTTGAAATTATCTGGTACGCACCCCTCAGAAATAGACGCACTAAAAATCTTTGTTAGCGGCACAACAATGCTATCTTTTAATTCTTTTAGTTGTATGGGATATATGGAATCCGGACCCGGTGATTTACGCGTTTTCATTTTATCAATATAGCGCATTACTTCCCCTTCACTAACGACAATATTATCCAAAATATTACCATTATCAAAAGGTATTATGTCTATGACCGTAGGGATATTCGTTACATCTTCTATAGTAAAAACTGACGTAAAAAATTCGTAGGTAAGGGTTATTTTATTTCATTTTGGTTGGCCAATTTGAAGTTTTGACATGAAAAGACCCTATATTTTCACTACCAAAATTGATTTGAAAAAAGTTGACAAAATTGACACCCTAATCTTCTATCCAGTCCAAGTTGCAATTCTAGACATGTCGCAATTAGGGCGTAGCAAACTTTTACTTTTTTGCACCCTTGAGTGAAGGCATGAGGCTTGACAGGAACAGCATTTGGCGACGTTTATAGCATTTATAGCCATTATACTAGCATTTATAGCATTTGGTTGCCCTCGTAAGAAGATATCCTCAAACAATCGCAATAACGCACTGATAAATGCGGTTGCGGTTGCGGACAACCGCTTCATCACTAATATATATATATATATATATATATATATATATAATATATATATATATATATTATAATTCATGAAAGGAAATACTGAATGTAATTTAGATTTGATGGAAACTTGTTCGAAACGTAAAGTGTCCCTGTAAAAATGTTTTCTTTAATTTAAAGTTTCCAAAGATAAAATTAGGTGCTACTATGGTATACGGTCTACCTAGGTTTAGTCATGATATTTTCGTTAAAACTAACGAAAATATCATGACTAAACCTAACCACTCGCAAGGGCGATTGACATTGGGATGTAAACAAGCAATTAGTAAACAAAATGAGAAGCTATATTTAAAAGGTAGACCGCCGAATCGTAGTTAGACCGCGTACAGTAGTCGCACCGAAAATTAAGATGAGATTCTTGAATATTAATTTATAGAATAAATAGTCGGTAAATTAAAAGTTAAACAAGTTCGTATCTACTCGAATGGGTTTTTCATAACTCTACGATAAAACAACGTAAGTCTATTTTATGTTGTTAATAATAACTTATTGAACATAAAATGTAAGACGTCTTTTCCGTTCTATGGCCACCACCCAAATTTAATGTGTCTGTATGTTCATCAGTTGAGTTTCTTTGAACACAATTCATTGTTTTAAGTTCGAGAAAATATTTTCTATGAAGAAAATCAAACAATTTTTGCTATTTAATCACTTTTATTTTTTAGGTTAGGTTAAGTTAGTTAAGGTTAGGTTAGTTTAGGTTGATTAGGTTGGTTGAGAAAGCAATAGGGTAGTCTATCGATTTTTTCACCATAGAATCAATCCTTAACCGCAGTTTTTGGAGAAATCTCCATAGTTTTAAGAGGACCTTGTCTTTTTTCTTTATGGATTTACTCTTGAGATATTTTTATTCATAACTACTACAAATTACCCTATGTTTATTTCTTCATAAAATGTTAAAGAATTTGTTAGTCATCATACTTTGCGACTGGAGATAACATTAAGGTCAGTCATATATAAAGAACAGTTAAAATATGCACCTGAATTTTACTGAAGCTATTCGTTAACCTACATGACTTTTTCAGATACTTCCCAATTTAATCACAGAAAACAACTTCACAGGCTTTATCCTCTATTATTTTTTATTTTTTAAGTCTATGTTGGATAATTTTACGGAACCCATGATCTGCATATGAAACAAAATGAAAATATGCCTATAGGTAAGTATATGATACCAGTCAGTCATTATAATTACCAATGAAAAGTTATTTACTCACTCCAGTAAATTAGCTGCAGAAAATCTAAACTCTTTTTTCAAATAGTCTTATCTGTCCAATTTTGAAGTTTATCTCTACGTAGCAAACAGCTAAAGGATCACCTAAAGATCAGGGCCCCAGCCTTCTTTAGTTAGCTCTATAAGGCTAACTAACGAAAATATCAGGAACTAACCTAACCAATCGTGAATGGCGTACAGTTGACCTAACAATTGGTTAGCCTTATAAGGCTAACTAAAGAAGGCTGGGGGACCTTGATCTTCAGGTGATCCCAGCTAAATTTTGTCAAAGTTAAAAAAAAATGTGCAATAATTACGCAGTTACGGAAGAATCTTGTAATTTTCTAAAAAGGGAATCAATAAGTGATAATTGTTTTATTCCGTTAGGAGGATTGGCGCATTTGTATGATTCCAATGAATGACTTTTTATTTCAGCATCATTAAAGTTTCAGAGTTCGTTTGTTTAACGTTGCCTGCAATGAGTTTCTCTCGCTCTCTCTCTCTCTCCCTTTTTTTATTTAACCGTATTTATCGTTTGCCGGCTATCTGCTATCTAGCTACCTTCCAGAGTGTCTGTCAATTTATCTATCGTTCTGAGCATCTGCTTTTATGTTTGTTTAGTTGTCTTTGTTGCTGTATTGGTGGTGCAACAGCTTACGTAATTTAAATATTTTAAATGGATTAAGTATTTTGTAAAAAATGTAGTTCCTCCATTTTATATTCTGAACCATTGAAGTCAAAATATCATAGATCGACATGTCATAAATTTTATTTCAGCGTAAAAATAATTTCATGGTTATCATTCAAGGCGGCAGATGAAAACCGTAATTAAGGAAACTGTTTCTTTCATATATTTATAAACAGAAATTATTTACTATCAATTATAAAACTTAGACTCCAAAGTAGTGAAATATTTAACTATATATATACAGTATATAATATAAGCTTACCAAATGTTATATCTCTCTTTCAGTTCGTTCAGAATGTTGACCAATACTCCTCTGAAATGATCCCCTTCTTTGTAGAAATGAGGTGCAACCTGCAAACAACAATTGAAAGTGAGAGGAAAGTGAAGGGGAAAGTGAGTAGAAACTTATATATATATATATATACACACAAACTCAGAATGGTCCCCTGAGAAATTTATATGTTAAACACAGACCGTGCATGGAACAAGGAACTCTTCTGGGAAAATTAAATCCACTATAGTCCGAATAAGTAATGGTAAATGACAAATACCATAGTTTTTCTTTTTCATGATGCTAGCCCGACGTGGGCAACGGGTCTCTCGCAAAGAGATCCCATAAATATAGCTTCCCTCACCAGCTATCTGCAAAGCAGACAGGATCCAGCTTTGGGACATGGACCTAGGGTTTAAAGCAAGCCTAGTCCCTACATTCAGAACCTCTATATAAGTAAAAGACTCGTTGCATTCACGTCGGATTGAATAAACAAAGAAAAAGGTGTAACTATTGTATTTTTAGCCAAAAAAAACAAAACTTAAACCTCAACCGGGACATTGAGCGTCCACTTTTCAAGGCACGTAACACGTCCGTTTAACAGAGCTGGGCACTTGCGTTTTTTTTTGCGTTTTTTTGCGGTACTGCGGTACTGCGGTACTACTACCGCACTACCAAACCGGTACCGCATAACGCAGTACCGCAAAGGATCGCTGAAAGTACAGCAGTACCGCTACCGCATTCAAATTTCCCGCGGTACTTTCAGCGGGACCGACCAACACGGTAGTACCGCAGTACCGCAGTACCGCAAAAAAAAACGCAAGTGCCCAGCTCTGCCGTTTAATATACACAAACTCAGAATGGTCCCCTGAGAAATTTATGTTAAACACAGACCGTGCATGGAACAAGGAACTCTTCTGGGAAAATTAAATCCACTATAGTCCGAATAAGTAATGGTAAATGACAAATACCATATAAATTTCTCAGGGGACCATTCTGAGTTTGTGTATATTAAACGGACGTGTTACGTGCCTTGAAAAGTGGACGCTCAATGTCCCGGTTGAGGTTTAAGTTTTGGTTTTTTTGGCTAAAAATACAATAGTTACCCCTTTTTCTTTGTTTATTCAATCCGACGTGAATGCAACGAGTCTTTTACTTATATAGAGGTTCTGAATGTAGGGACTAGGCTTGCTTTAAACCCTAGGTCCATGTCCCAAAGCTGGATCCTGTCTGCTTTGCAGATAGCTGGTGAGGGAAGCTATATTTATGGGATCTCTTTGCGAGAGACTCGTTGCCCACGTCGGGCTAGCATCATGAAAAAGAAAAACTATGGTATTTGTCATTTACCATTACTTATTCGGACTATAGTGGATTTAATTTTCCCAGAAGAGTTCCTTGTTCCATGCACGGTCTGTGTTTAACATATATATATATATATATGAAAATTATTTCACGAAAGTAACACGTGGTTTTATTCATCATATATATATATATATAATATATATATATATATATATATATATATATGTTTCATGCGGGTTGGCATGTCATGTATCAAACATTTACATAAAGCAGGGGTGTTCCCGGAATGAAACTATACTTTTATAGGCAAACAATCAGTTCAGTCTTGTTAGTTATCGGCACTCAATGAATTTCGTCCTTCAAAAAAGTCCATAAATTTTCGATCGGGTTCATGTTTGGAAAATTACCAGCACATGCCCGTGACTTCATTTTGTGCGAACCAGGTCTTGACTAAACGCTCAGTGTGACACAGGGCTGAGTCCTGTTGGAAGATCCATGGCCTATCTATACCAGTCCCTCAGTTGAGGTAGTAAACGTTCATTTAACACTTTTATGTACTGTGTCTGACCCATTGTTCATTTAATAATGTGCAACCAACCAGTTCCATGGACTGAAATGGCTCCCCACACCATTATTTTCTGAGGAAAGTTTAGGGTCTTTATAAGGCAATCTGGACTAAATTCTTGTCCTACTCGTCGTCTGACAGTCTGAACACAACCGTCTAGCACTGCTATAGTCGATTCATCCAAAAACAATATGTAAATTAATAAAATTATAATAACAACGCTGAGAACCCATGAAACAAAATTAACTCTTATTAATTTTTACAAATGGTGGAATGGAATGAAATGGTGGAATTTTGGTGAAGCCGACGAAGCGTGAATTATTCTGTATTTTGAACCATATTAACTTTATTTCTTCATTTAAATGTTTCAAAAGTGTTTCAACTTTCAAGTATCTTATTTATGAGTTAATAACCACAGTTTTTATTTTACTTTTCTCCAATCATAATCATCTGAAGTCCAGAGAATAGGAATGTTGTTGAGCCCAAGCATATCGAGACTCGATTATCCGCTGGGTAAGTCGTGGTTTCTTCTGAGGACGATAGGCTTTCAATCCTGCCTTCAAAAGCTGAGTATTTACTGTTTTGCTACTTATGCTAATATTTTCAACTGCTGAAGGTTTGGAAGCTTCTTAGCAGAGGTTCTTTTGTCTTTTTTCTTCACAAGACTAACTGCTTCAGTTGAAATAGAACGTTCCTTAGCTATTTCTTTTTGTTTTCGTTCAGAATTTTTCAGTAACACTTTAATTTGCCCCAATTTACGATGATTCAGTTCTTTCTTTTTGTTCATGATTGTAAATGCAATGAAGCATGACTCATTTTTCCTCTTCATAATATTATGTAGGGTCATTGTGCAAGTTTATGCCCACTGCAGGGCCCTAATTATAACTATAGTTACCTTATGGTTATGCTCGTTTTGGGGCTGATCGGGCTTATCTTGCCGGTTCCGGTGCCTTTCAAAGGTAGAAGGTTCCGGAGACACGCAAAGTAAGTACCCTTTTCTGTATTAATTTTTATCATGTAAATGTTAGTTTGCAACAATTATAACTACTTATTTCCATATGTCCAATTGTGTAACCACTTATATTATGTATCTTTATTAGCGTATGTAACAATTTTGGTTAGGTTAGTGATTGTGCTTATTTCTCTCACGCAAGGGAGCTACGAGCCTTGAACTGAGACTCTACTCTAAATGCCCAGGGTTGGAATTGACAATCGCCACCTTGAACAATAGAAGCCTTACTACATCTTGGAATCTCTGCGACCAAGTGTCATCATCCTATTGGATAGCCTGGGGTCACGGCAAATTAGCTGTCTAATCAAAACCATCTTAATGAGTATTTAAGCACATTTAAGATTTATTTAACTTGACTTACTTAACTCGTATTATTTTGTCAAGATTTATTCATTTCCTCATTTATTTACATTATCTTTAATCTATAACTTAATATATGTAATTATTTTTCCCAAGTGTTGCTGATCCCTTTTTAAAAGAACCTCGTCAACCAACATCCCCTGACAATGATTATGAAAGTCTGTAAAATCTGCAATAGATAGGAAACATATACCAATAGTACATCAAATACATTAAAATGTTCTTGTGAAACAATTGAAAGACAAACTGCTAATAAAACACAAACACAATACACAACACATACTTGCCAAATATTCCCGGCGCACTGAACTCAAGCAGGGCTGCCAATGAGATTTTGAGGAAATCCCCAGATCAGACTCTCAAAAAGCCCCAGAATCAAATAAAAAAAACCAGATACATATAAAAATTGAAAAAAAAAAAATTATAAATAGTAAAATAAATTATTTGCTTACCCCTATTAATTGGAATAATTACAAGTCGTCCTCTTCACTAATTCCTCCTGAAAGAGTACTTAATTCCTTGTTCTCTTTGTGATTTCATTCTGTCTACTGTCTAGGTATCTTTTATTGACTGCACCCTCTTCCAAATCTCTGATTAATTCTTTGTCCAGTTCCCACGTTGTGCATGCCATATTATTTCTAGTAATAGATTGTTTGGCTAGTAACTTATCTCTGACAGTCTCAGATTTCAATGAATTTGTGTTTCTGTTTTTTACACAATTCATTTGGGAAAATATCCGTTCAACACATGCAGATGAATGCGGCAAAATTGTTAGATTTGTCATGAACTCGGACAACATTGAATATTTTGATTTATCAAGACCATCCTTTATGGTCTTTAACTTATGCCAGTATCCTGAAATGTTTTCTGTAGAAATGGGCAATTTATCTGCTGAAAGACGAAAACTCCTCCATTCATCATCAAGGTCATTCAGTTTTGATTCCGGCATAATCGATGGAAAATGAACAGCTAATGGAATAATTGACGTTGGAGATGTGCTGGGATCATGGGCAATCTTTTGTTCTAATACATTTAACTTAGCAATAACTCCATCATCATTGAGAGGAAATCGTTTTCTTATTTGCATGCAGAGTTCCACTAGGAACATATACCATACATGTTTCAAACATGTTTGGAACGTATTCTTTTAATGACTTTTTAGGCAATAGTTTAAATTGTAAAATATATACTATTAACATGGAAATATGCCATTTTAAATATTTAAATGAGCTATTTTAAGTTGTTTACACATTTAGGATATAAACCCCCCAGATTTCTAACTATTTTCAAAATAAAAACCCAGCAACCCAGATAGATTGTGAAACCCCCAGATCTGGGGGCATCCCCCCAGCATTGGCAGCCCTGAACTCAAGTTCATTGCGTTGTAAGACAGTTATACCACCAGAGTTTCCGAGTAGGGATTTTTTGGCTTCGAAATGAAAACAGGTCTCAATATAATAGACTCAATAAATAGAGGCTAGCAACATTTAACCCACACACAAAAAAAGATATGTTTGGTTTAATCAAGAAAATAGGGACAATATACAAAATCCATAATAAATGGGCAGTACTCCATATGCATAGTTTTAGAGGAATGATTAATTAAACGAAACACTTTAGTTGGTACTCCGTAACAAAAAATGAATCGAAGGTATACTCACATTAATCAGGTTATGTGAAATCACTTATGTTCTTTTCTGCTTTCAGAAATTTTTATATCTGTAGCTGTCTGGTCAGAAAGTATCAAATACATTTATTTGCATGTGCAAATATAACCCCTCCTTTAACACCGAACAAGTATTTTCTTTTCTTTTTCTTTAAAATATGCTTTTTCAGTTATATTCTGCCTGAATAATTCTGTAATGTTAAAGAGCAACAGTCTTAGTCTGATTAAAATTATATGTATATATTGTCAACGTTATGCGTTAATTCTTCTATCCAATCGCCGAACTATTAAAGAGGAAATGAATCTGAATAAATAGGTAATACCTTGACCGTGTGTTGTATGTGAACTCGTATTGGGTTGATAATTAGATATACAGAAATAACTAATACAGTGGGGGATGCATTCTATTATAATTTGAAAGATGGAGCTTCAGTTCCTCATACTATATAATATATATATATATATATATATATATATAAGAAACATTCGCAGCTTATCGTATATTTTCATACCGGAGCAATGAAAAGGGCCACAATCAAATGGGAATATTTGTCATGAAATATTTTAAATTTGCGTTATTGGGAAAATAAATTATCTTCATTAATTTATAATTCAGTTGTCAATTTAGCGTCAGTTTAAGTTTCTAATCTTTTGTTTTGTTCAACGTTGTTTTAATTCATTTAAAATTTTTAACTACTCCTTTTATGACTTCATTTCCACAATTAAAATTCACTCGCTCGTATTCGAATGAGTATTCCTTATTACTCGAATCAACCATGAAAATGTTTAAAAACTCAAACAACTTCTTCAGCGAGGTCGAATGATGATTCCCTGCAGTGTTCAAACTTCGTTAGCAGTTTAAGAATCTAATTCTTGAGGAATGTTCACGTACACGTCATTTATTGAAAGGATATTATCGATATAGTCCGTGATAAGCTTTTCAGGAACAAATCTTCCCGTAACACCATATACAAGAGCTTTTAAAAGTAGGGAGAAAGTACACAAGTTTTGATCTCTTTTAAATAAAGAATTTTTCCCTTGTGAAGGTTTCACAGAATTGTATTTATTGTGTGACTTAACATAACGTGATTTTCAAACAGATCAGGATCATTATGCTCAATATATGCAAGAATTTTGAATGAAAATCTAAAATCAGGTAAAGGGATATACATATACGAGTGTGTGTGTGTGTGTGTATATATAATATATATATGTGATGAATAAAACCACGAAGGAAAGGAAACACAGAGTGGTGCTCAAGCGCTTTCGTCTAATGACATCCTCAGGATGTCATTAGACGAAAGCGCTTGAGCACCACTCTGTGTTTCCTTTCTTTCATGGTTTTATTCATCATAAATATTTTTCACGTGTTACTTTCGTGAAATAATTTATTTATTTATTTTCTATATATATATATATATATATTATATATATATGAATAAAATCCTCAAAAGGAAATTTAAAAACAATTGAAATTAAATTAACAGGTAACTTCGAAATACTTCTACCTTCTTTCGGACAGGGGTAAACACTGAAAGGAGAGAAAAGGCACACACAAGAGAATTCAAGAAACGTTATGCCTCTGACAGCTGAAAACGTGTGGATACAGGACTAAAAGGAACAACTAAAAATCTTTAAAATCCTAATAGAGACATTACCATTATTTTTTTTCTAGCAGCACTAAGTGCTTTTTTGATAAAAATGTGCGGGTAACCTAATTTAGTAAAAGATTCTTTGATATACGTGAACTCACCATTCAAATACGAGGAGCTGCAAATCCTAAAAGCTGTTAAGGACGTACCAGTAAGGATGCCTCTCTTTGTAAAGGCACTACGAGACGAAAACCAGTGAACATAAGACTTAGAATGAGTGGCCCTTATGAAGACCAGTAAACAGTAAAGAATGCTTATTATTAAAAAATCGTATAACTTGAATATCCTAAAAAGAAAATATTTAATTCTGTTCAGCCTCTACAGTAAATTTTATAGAGGGTGGGATATTATTTAATGGGTCGAGGTTGACATTAGAATCGAATTCTCTAGGAAGGAGAACGAGAACATCATCAACGTAACATTACCAATAAGTAAATGAATCAATAATATCAGGAACACACTTCCTCTCAAATAACTCCATAAATAATTTACTAAGGGTAGCTGAGGCCTTATTTCTGTCGTTGAATGCCGTTTTCAGTGAGAAAATCTTCAAGGCATTCCGAGGTTGTCTCTATAGAAACCTTAATAAAATAATAATAAAATCGTGTTTGTCTTCAAGATCGATATTTCTAATTTTACTGATGATGTCTGTTGAAATTTTAGTATGAACATTGGAAATATTACCTGTTAGAAAAGAAAGATATTTGGAGAACCATTTAGCAAATTTATAATTAACAATGCCATTGTTAGATATAATTAGTCTTAATAGTAAGAGGGATTTTTTTTAATATAAAGTAGCTTTTTGAAAATAAGGTAGCTCAAGAGAGAAGACCAAAAACTGTTTTAAAAGGTGCGTAAAATAAAAGTTTAACATCCTTATTAAAACTGCATTGAGAAACTTGGAGGGGATTAGAATTCAATTGGTGTTAGGGTAGTTCTCTCTGAACGCAACTCCAAAGCATTGTAAGTAAATTCTCCTTATTTATTAAGAGGATATTATTCCCTTGTCTGATTTAGTAATAACCAGGTTCTTGTTTCGCTTTAGATCTAAGAGGCAAGTCTGAAGGTTATTTTAAAAATATTTTGACCCCTTCTAATGTTATTGCAAAGTTTCCCAAAAATCCTTCAAAGAGGATAGATCTTCGGAAGTTAACTTAGAATATAAACTAAATTTTTCAAAAGAAGTAATAAAATTAAGAACAGTCTTTTAAACAATTGATCCCGAAGGAGTTACCATAACCTAATATGACCTTTTCAAATAAGGAATAGTTATAGGATGAAAGATTAATAACCAAATCAGGGTTAGATACTCTGGCCATGTTCTTAATTTAATTTTAATTCCAGTTAATTTTTGTATTTTCAAATTTTCCTGTTTCAAAATTTTTATTGGATTTGAAAGGGTCCAGTGTTTTCTAAATTATATATATATATACAGGGCGTCCCCAAAAAATGTATACACACTTTAAATAATTATAAAGGCAGTGTTTATTAAAATACATTTCATTTTCAAAATGTAATAGAATCTACAGACATTATTTAATTGTTTTGTCAACGCCTGTTTTCAAACTGACGTCCGTTCTGGTCCAGGCACTGCTGATACCGCGAAGCAATGGAATCGCAAACATCACGAAACATTTCGTTTGGTATTTGTGTGCATTCTCGTTCAATGGCTGCTCTCAATTCAGCGACTGTTGCAGGTTTTATAGCGTAGACTTTGTCTTTTAAGTATCCCCATAAAAAAAAGTCTAGTGGTGTGAGGTCTGGTGAACGCGGAGGGTATTCTACGAAACCCTTCGTCCAATCCACATCCACATCGTGCCAAGTACCACTCGCAATACTCCACTCTTCGGTCCGGATCATCTTCATTAATAGCATGGACTAATCTTGGAATGTAACTTTTCCATTGACAGCGCTTCAAAATGCGTTGGACAGACGATTCTGAAATTCCTACCTCACGACTCGCTTGCCGCACAGATTTTCTTGGACTTTGGTGATACGTTTCCAGTACTCTTTCTTGCTTTGTGGGGCTTGTCGATGTCCGTGGTCTTCCGGAACGCTTCTTGTGGACATTCTGAACAGTTCCATCGGCTTCAAACTTATCTCTAATTCGAGTGATGGTAAGTCGCGTTGGTGGATCTGTTTGAAACTCCCTCCTAAACTGTCTTTGCACTTCAACTGCGTTTTCACACTTCCAGTAGCATTTTAGAATGAATTTCCTTTGTTCAAAGCTTAGTCTGACTGCCATTATTAATTCTAATGGGTTTAACTTGGAAAGAAAGAAACATCAATTGAGCTATCAGCTGTTAAAGTGTGTATACATTTTTTTGGGACGCCCTGTATATATATATATATACATATTGGTGAAGGCCGCTTCTGCTTAAATTATATATATATATATATATATATATATATATGGGATTGAACTCAGAACGGTCCCCTAAGGTTTTTTAATCATAGATATACCTATATACACAGGGTCCACCAAAAAAAAACATGCGTCCTTACTTTTCCTTTTAAACTCATTAATTTCTTTTAACTTTTGATAAAACTTTAACAAAATAAAATAACGTTATCTGACAACATTTCTTTAAATTTTTAGCACAGTAGCTGAATAGACCTCATTTTAGCACATAAACAAAAATAGAATGTAAAGATACCGTAAATACTCAAAATTTCTTTATTATACAACCAAAAATTCCTTTCATATAAAATTGTTATTAAAATTAGTCACACTAAAAGTACTGTTTACTTTTCGAAGTCTTGGTCTAAATTGATCTACTGCTGAATCAATGTGGTCTTGTGGGAATTCGGCCCATTACACTAATCAACAGCCAAAATGTATCTTCGATGAAACCATCATTTCTTTAGTAATTCGACGTCGCTGAATCCGAAAATGACCTTCATTTTGCATGATTGGTTCGCGTTTAGAAGATACACGGGTGCCCTGTTTTCATTATTTCCCAATTGAAATGAATATATCATTGAAGCATAACATATGGCAACACTGTAGAATGTGCTCGTTTGGCAACCTCGTTGTCTGGCGCCATCTTCAGTACATCGTAAATCCCTTTAGCTCAGTTCTAGAGTGACGCTTGTTGTGGTGACACGTTATTTCACATTTTGACATAGTGCTTTTGTAGTGTTTCCTCGTAATTTGCACCTGTGGTTACTTCATGGCATATAGAGTGTAGTGCGTGTTAAAGCGTAATCTTGCGATCAGTTTCTCATTGACGTTATAAGCAAAATGCCACGTAAATGCGTTAATGACTCAAATAACTTTTGCTATATTTGCGGCAAAGTAACATTAAAATCGCAAAAGAAGACGTTAACACCTGCCATCAAGAAAGCGTACCACCTTTATTTTAAGTGCAAATTAGGAGATCAGGACAAAACGTGGGCGCCGCATATATGCTGCATTACATGTGCAACTACATTACTTGAGTGGTACAATGGGAAACCGAGGTCAATGGGCTTCGGCATCCCCGTCGTGTGGAGGGAACAAAGTAACCACGTGGATGACTGTTTATTCTGCATGGTTCCGCCATTACGTGGAATTAGTAAGAAGAAAAAATGGACCCTCAAGTATCCTAATGTTCCATCCGCCATTCGACCTGTGCCCCATAACGAAGACATACCTATGCCCAATCCTCCTACCTCCTCAGACACCCTCGATTTGGATGACGAAGAGCATCCTGTAACAAGTACAGATGAAGACATTGCACATCCCACAACATCACAAGATACCGACTTTGTGCCCAGTGAACTGTCTACAGAACCGCATAAAATCACCCAACACGAAGTGAATGACCTCATCAGAGATTTGGACTTACCGAAGTCTAAGGCAGAATTGCTCGCCTCACGCCTTCAACAGTGGCATCTTCTTCATGATGATGTCCAAATATCCATGTACCGCACTAGGCAATCCACGTTGGAGACTTTCTTCATCAAACATGGTGACTTCGTGGTGTGTACAGATGTTGTTGGTTTAATGAATGCTCTAAATATAACATACAGAGATGACGAATGGAGGTTGTTCATTGATGCCTCTAAGCTAAGCCTTAAGGCTGTACTACTTCATAACAAAAACGAAAAAGCTGCCATTCCAATTGGATATTCTGTCCACATGAAGGAGACATATGAAAATATGCAATATCTGCTTCACCACATAAACTACAACGCTCACAAATGGAGCATATGTGGTGATTTGAAAGTGGTCGGCATGTTACTTGGTCTCCAGCAGGGTTACACGAAGTACTGCTGCTTCCTTTGCGAGTGGGACAGCCGTGCTAGGTCACAGCATTATGAAAGGAAGGAATGGCCTCTAAGAGAACGTTTAGTGCCAGGTGTGAAAAACGTTTCGTGCGAGCCATTAGTAGAGCCAAGCAAAATACTTCTACCACCGTCACATATTAAGTTAGGGCTTATGAAAAATTTTGTGAAGGCACTCAATAAGGATGGAAAGGCATTTAAGTATCTTTTCCAGAAGTTCCCTCGACTCAGTGAGGCAAAAATCAAGGAAGGCATATTTGTTGGTCCTCATATACGAAATCTGATGAAAGATGAACATTTCGAGACACTTTTGGAGGGCGCAGAAAAAGAAGCTTGGGTCTCGTTCAAGTCAGTGTCGCAAAATTTCCTTGGAAACAACAGAGCTCCAAATGCAGATGAATTGGTGGATAATATGTTGAAGGCGTACCAAAGAATGGGATGTAACATGTCTCTAAAAATTCATTTCCTCCATTCCCATTTCGACTTTTTCCCGGCAAACCTTGGTGAAGTAAGTGACGAACATGGGGAACGTTTTCATCAGCAGATTTCAACTCTTGAGAAACGTTACCAGGGCAAGTGAAATTCATCTATGCTGGCTGATTTCGGCTGGTCAGTAATAAGAGACACTACACAGTCAGAGTACAAGAGACAGGCCAAGAGGAAACGACATTGAAGTGAGTGTGCTCCTTAAAATACATATATGTTGTGGGATAAATTTTTACCAGTACTTACACAATAATTACCATGATATCTTAAAAACGCGAACTAATTAAACAATTTCACTATCATTTTCAAATTTAGCATGCAAAAATACATAAGAATCGGCTACTTTCATTAAAGATACAAAAAATTCCTTAAAATTTGTTGACCAGTGAATTATTCAATCAGAACATCTCTCAGGTGGTTAACATTTCTGATTTTCTTACCCGCGATAAACTCGTTGTGACAAGTTTTCCCAGATCCCATAATCAACAGGATTCAAATCAGGACTGTTCGGAGGCCACTTCTCCGGTTCAATAAATTCGGGAACACGTTCATTTAAATAAGCAACAGAGCCTTTTGCCGTATGTGCCCTTACTCCATCCTGTTGAAAAACAAAATGACTTCCAATTGCCAGAGCACGCATCTCTGGAATCACTCTTGCTAAAAGAACATTTCGATAATATTCGCCATTAACTTTCATATCCCCTATTAAGCCTATAATGCTTGATAATTATTTTATCTTCATCAGAAAATGGCATTTGAGGGATATCTACAGTAATTTTTTTTATCTGAAAAAAAAAAAACTATTTCAATGTGCACTTAGATTTATGGAACTAAAAAATCAAGTTAATATTAAACAACCAAATTTAATCATTCAGTTATAAAAATTAGCTGGCTTATATAAAATTCAAAGTAATTATTGTCTATAAATTTTGTATAAATCATCCAAACATATTTTGACTTATTAGGTTACAATCAAGCGCATGGTTTTTTTTGGCAGACCCGTTATATATATATATTAGTGATGTAGGTCACATCCGCATCCGCATCCGCGGAACATCCGCACATTTTCTCGCATCCGCATCCGCACTTTGGACTGCGGATGTCGTGCGGATGTGGACCGTTGAGATAAAACGTCATTAATAAGCGGAAATTATCAAATTCTACTATATTAATAGAACTAGTTCATTGTGCGCAAAAGTGATGCAAGCGACAAGACGAGAGGCTGTTCTTGTATGAAGTTACTCTCTTGCAACCTACTTAGATCCACGTTACAAAGCTAAATTATTTTCACCTAGTACATTAGAACGAGTTAAATCATCACTTGGCAAAGCAGTTGAAGAGCTTCAATCTCTTGAATCTGTCGCTTCGCCACCCACCAAAAGAATAAAAGTTTCAGTGACAGAACCAACACCTTCAACAAGCAAATCTATCACAGAATCTGTCTCTCAGTTTCTTGAGTCAAGCAGCAATGACGAGACCTACGCGATGTCAAAAGATGTAGTAAAAATGATCGAGAGCTATCACCAAGAAAAACGCCTGGCTGCATGTGACAATCCTATTAGTTGGTGGAAAAATACGCAGAATATCTATCCATACTTGAGTAAACTTGCAAGGAAACATTTAGCCTGTCCTCCAACAAACGTACCAAGCGAGAGATTATTTAGCAGTGCTGGATTAATATATGATGAAAAGAGAAACAGACTGGCAGCAGAAAAGGCAGAAAAGTTAATGTTCCTTAAGCATAACCTTTCTATAATTAAGTTTGAACATTAAACGATGAACATCTTAGTTTACTTTATTTTAATTACTCATTTATAAATATGCCTAATAAAACTTTAAACTTAATATAAATAGTTATCAAGCTAATTAAAGATCTCTTTCTATAAGGGTGGAGGTTGGGGAAAGAGGTCGGTGGGGTGCATTTGAGTTGGGTTCACGTCCCGCATCCTGGTAACACAATTATGGTTTCTAATTGTGGCTGAAACTCAACAAAATATAACAAATTTATTTGCAGACGAATTCACTAATTGATTTCTATATTAGTTAGATGCTTGATATTATTTTATATGTTCAGAGAAAAGTACAGCAATTATTGTACAATTAATCAATTATACTACATTATAGCTACAGCTCTCTCTATATAATAACTTATTATATACGTTAAACACAACAAATCTCGAATATATCCTAAAAAATAACGAAAATGTAGACATCCGCATCCGCATCCGCGGATGTTGAAATCAAACATCCTCATCCGCATCCGCATCCGCGGATGTGAAAAAAATGACATCCGCTACATCACTAATATATATATATATATATATATATATATATATATATTCTAAGTTCGGGAAGAACCGATTTTCCTCTATTTAAAAGGGCATATCTCGGCGGAAAAACAAAGAAAAAGTGAGAGGAAAAAGAAAAGGTGGAGGGGACAGTCGAAGTGGAAAAAGACCAAGGATGACAAGGACTGCAGGATCAAGCCCCATCATCCTTGGGTGCTAGGGCCGGGAGGGTGCACGTGAAACCTCCAGGAACAAGCATGTACAAACAAGCACAAAGAGCACTCAAGAGCACGAGCTTAGAACCCCCTTGTGGGGATATATATATATATATATATATATATATATATATACAGGGTCCGCAAAAAAAAAAGGAGCATGACGAAAATTGCTCTCACGCCCGCATTTTTTGCCGGACCCTTAAATGTTATATATCTAGCTAAAGATAAAAGAGCCCAGAGTTGTATAAAACAAATTTCATCAAAATCGGTCATAAAATAAAGATTTTATGGCCACAAACGTGCAATGACTAAAAAAGTGAATTTCCGCGTAAAAATTTAGTTTTTCTCATTACAAATTATTTTTTTCAGATGCCTAAATAATTTTAATCAATAAAAATGATAATATGCCCTTTTCTAAAGAAGATAAAATATTAATAAAACATTATAGACTTGATAAAAATTATGGCGCAATAAAATTATTACAAGAGTTTCCGAATAAACCATGGTCGAAAGGAGGTTTGGACAAGCTGTTAAGAAAAATCGACGAAACTGAAAGTACTGAAAGGAAACAAGGAAGCGGGAGGCCAAGATCAGTTCGAACCGAAGAAAACATCAGAGATGTGGAACTAAGAATTTGTAGTCAAGAAGGCAGACCAGGGACTCACGTGACACCGTCCAGAATTGCTAATGAGTTGAGCATATCCGAAAGTAGCGTCAGAAACATTATTAAAAACGACCTTGAACTTAAACCTTATAAACGGATACACGGGCAGAAATTAACTGAAATTAACGAACAGAAAAGAGTTGTTTGTTCTGAACGCATGTTAAGAAATATCACTCCCGAAAAAGTGGACCTCGGCTTTTTTACTGACGAAAAGAAGTTTACGGTAGAACCACCGCGAAATTCCCAAAATGACAGAGTGTATTCAAGAGTTAATCGTAAAAATGAAATACCAGATGATAGACTTTATGCTACCCGTAATCATTTTTCTGCCAGCGTAATGATATGGGTCGGTGTGTCTAAACTAGGCAAGACATCTGTTTTTTTCGTAGAGCCAAACATCAAAGTAGACGCCCGCTATTACACTGAAACTTTGTTGGAACAAATGCTGCCCGAAATGAGACGATTGGCGAATAATGGTTACTTCTTATTCCAACAGGATGGCGCTCGGGCGCATACCGCTAAGTCAACTATTGAATTTTTAGAAAATAATGTTCCTGAATTGCTTTACCCAAAAGATTGGCCCCCCTAATAGTCCAGATTTGAATCCCGTAGACTACGGAATATGGGAAATGTTGGCTGAGAAAGTGTACAAGCATAAGATCCGAAATGTCGAACATTTGAAAGAAGTTATCGTACAAAAATGGGAAGAAATTACCCAAGATCAAGTAGATAAAGCTATAGATCAATTTAGGCCCCGATTACGAAGGGTTGTAGAGGTTTCTGGCAAACATATCGAACAATTTTTATAGTCTTATAATTTCGTTTTCTTTGGAAATTGTAAAATTATATGACATGTTGTAGTAAAACTTTTATATATTTTTTAATTTTTGACGTATTGACATGAAATTTGGTACTAACTTAGTTTATTTGTTGCTTATTTGCCTAAAATAAATTATTTGTCATTATGTGTAGAAATAAATGTACAGTAAACATTTCTGGCAAACATATCGAACAATTTTTATAGTCTTATAATTTCGTTTTCTTTGGAAATTGTAAAATTATATGACATGTTGTAGTAAAACTTTTATATTTTCTTTAATTTTTGACGTATTGACATGAAATTTGGTACTAACTTAGTTTATTTGTTGCTTATTTGCCTAAAATAAGTTATTTGTCATTATCTGTAAAAATAAATGTACAGTAAACATTTTCGTCATGCTCCTTTTTTTTTTGCGGACCCGATATATATATATATATATATATATATATATATATATATATAAAGAAAGAAGCCACTCTTCAGGAAGACGTAAATTTTTATCTCTTAAAACCAATACAGTTTCGGCTCATCGCGATCCCCTGTCAATTGTTAATAACAGCATAAAGAGAGAACAAAATTTATATACACCTGGAAGTTAATTATTTATCAGGGATTAGCTGACAGAACCTTCGCATCCTCTTATCAGGGGATAATTAAGTGATCCCCTCTGACTCAGCTTTGACCTGATGGATGTACTTGTGTTGCCTGGGGATTTATGGAGGGTAATGTTACAAAATCCTTAATTTTATTACATATAATTTTGTTAAAAGAGAATTGACCATCGGATAGATAAAAAAAATGGGTGCTACTATAGCGTGCGGTCTACAAAGATATTTACACTATAGCATGCGGTCTACAACATATTTACAAATTCAATTGCATAAAAACAAAAAATTTAAAGGACAAATAAAACAAACAATTCATTCTATGGGATATAATGCTCGGTTAGGTTAATTGAATGCCCGGTTAGGTCAACTGTATGCCCTTGACGATTGGTTAGGTTAAGTTGTGATATGTTCGTTAAAACTAACGAAAATATCCCAACTTAATCTAACCAATTGTCAAAGGCATACAGTTGACCTAACCGGGCATTATATCCCATAGAATGAATTGTTTGTTTTATTTGTCCTTTTAAATGTTTTGTTTTAATGTAACTGAACTAATATTTGTCTTCATGATTCCCCCTTTTATAGTCCGCCTTGACCTCACATTCGTCCCCAAAGATAAAGTCGTTATTTCTGGTCAGGCCAGGTCAGCACAAATTCAAGTCAGGTCAGGTCACTTCAGCGCAAATTCTTTTGTAGACTAAAGATATCTTTGTAGACCACGTTATAGTAGCACCACAAAAAATTTTATAGAGCCTACAAGACTAGATTCAACAATTCTACGCTTAACATAATTATTAGATTTGAAACAAAGTTGCACTTATTGAAATCTATTACATGGTTATAGTCTCTAACATGACAGAATACAGCACTTTTTTCATTCCCCACCCTCACAGCTCTCTTGTGTTCATAAATTCTTTTTACTGAGGTTTTTTCCCGTTTCTCTCACGTATACATTATCAGGACATTTTTTCCATGGTAATATATACAGTATATACACACCTGTGTTCTTTTTCGTCCTAAGGTTTGTTCCTTATTAATATGTCATTTATGCAGTTATTATATTTGAATGCCACATTAGTGCCTATTCTCTGACAAGTTTTCTTAAACCCTTTCAAGTTTTTGTTGTAGGAAAGAACAATACTTTTCTTGTAATCCTTGTTTATAGTTTTATACCTGCCAGTATAAAAGTTTTTTCTGGCTGCTAAATGAGCGTTAAAAACACTGGCCAACAAAATGAAACTTTTTTTTCTCATCACAAACATGATCACACTTTTCTTAATGCAGTTTTCGCGCTGATTCCGAATCTGGTTTTACTTTTTTTCTAGCACGTATAGTTATATAGATACATTGGTTTTGATATTTTTAAGTTTTTGATATTGCTATAAGAAAATTTATGGATGTATAGATCACACTTAGGAATGCTAAACAACAAATACATCATATACCTTATTCAATGTACTTATAAATAAAGAATATATACATTATTTTATTAAAAGCGCTGAAAGTGTGATTTCCTTTTGTAAATTTGGCCTGGATTGTCACGATGCAGCATCCAACAATGGTCCGCCATCATGCTTTCATTCCAATATCCTTGGTAGCGCTTCTCCATCATCTGAATATCTTGATGGAAGCGCTCTCCTTGCTCGTCACTCACTGCACCAAGGTTTTCAGGAAAGAAATCTAAGTGGGAATGCAGGAAGTGAATTTTTAACGACATTCGACACTCCATTTCTTTGAAGGCATCAAGGAGGTTCTTGACTCCATCCTTATACGCAGGTGACTTGTTGCTTCCAAGAAAGTTTTCACATATCCATTTGAACGCCAGCCAAGCCTTCAATTCCAGCAGACTTAGGACTTTTTCAAATTCAGTGTCATTCAAAACCTCCCTTATTTGTGGCCCAACAAAAATTCCTTCCTTCAATTTTGCTGCAGTAACCTTCGGAAATTTCCTTGAAAGGTATTGGAACCCTTCAGAATTGACTTTACCCATTGCTTTAACAAAATTCTTCATTAAACCAAGTTTAATGTGAAGAGGTGGCAGATAGATCTTTTGGGGATCCACTAAAGGGACAGACTGGACATTGCTTATCCCTGGGACATATGTATACCTAAGTGGCCAGTCACTTTTGGTGTAATGTTCTATAGTGGCGCGACTGTCCCACAGGCAAAGGAAACAACAAAATTTTGTGAATCCTGACTGCATAGTGCATACCCATAAGCATTCCTATAACTTTTAGATCTCCACAAACATTCCATTGATGACTGTCGTATTTGATTGCCTTAAGTAGTATATCCATATTGTCATATGTCTCTTTTAGATGGACGGAATGGGCAATGGGGATGGATGGCATTATATTACCATTATGCAAAAGAACTGCTTTCAGGCTTCTCTGCGACGAATCAATAAAGAGGCGCCACTCAGATGCCACATACGTCTGAGATATGGCTGTAAATAGTCCATTGATGTCATGGCAATAACAGAGAGGACCGTCTACTGAAAAGAATGCTGTTAATTCAAAATTCCGCTTTCGGTAGTAACTAATACGAACATTGTTCTCAAGTAAATTGTTCTCCTTTAGTCTTGAGGCGAGAAGCTCTGATTTCTCTTTAGACAGCGATAAGTCTCTAACAAGATCATTCAACTGTCCTTGGGTTAACTTTTTAGGCTCTAAATGTCTACCTTCAAAAGTGTACTCTGGTTCTGTAGATGGTCCGGAAACGCCAGTTGCACCTTCATCACTTTCCATGTCATCTATGAATCTATGATAGAATCTAGCCTATCACTTGGGGGAATTGGAATGGGCAATGTTTCATCATGTTTTACTGGTCTACGTGCTGAATCCAAGTTTGGATATACAATCTGGTGTTTGTTCTTGGCAGAAAACCCCATTAAGTTCACACTACAAAAATAACAGTCTTCATGATGATCTCTCAGCTCCCTCCATATCATGGGTATGGCAAATGGCATTGAAGCTTTCTTTTTGTTAAGCCAATCACGTAATCCATTTGAACAGCCAGAACAGATTTGATGTGGCGCCCATGATTTATCTTGGTCACCTAGATGCCAACCAAAGTATAGCTTGTATATTTTCTTAATGTCGGTTGTAATACTTCGTCGCTGTGTTTTAGTTGTCAACTGGCCGCATACGAAACAGAACTTGTCGGGGTCATTCTTACATTGTCGAGGCATGTTGACTGACCTGAGCAAACTATAAATTAAAAAAAAATGTACACCAACTTGACACAACAAGTTCTTGGACTGGACTGATCTTTTGACACACAAAGCACGGCGTTGTTGCCTGAATCACAATGCTGCTAGACGTAAAAGCTCACACCTGAAATACATAAGATGTATAATTAAGATAATTGAAATAAATAAGATGTATAATTAAGATAATTGAAATAAATAAGATGAATAAACTAAAAAAACACAATAAAATAAACGCAATCAAATGTTGAAATATTAGTATTTTGCCTATTTAAAATGGTTAAATCTGTGTAGTTATATATATGCTTTCATCTTGAAAACTATACGTGCTAGAAAAAATCTGAATGCAGTTTTGGAATCAGCGTGAAAAATGCTATCCAGTCACCACAAATTTTACTCTGATGAAAAATCTTTGTTGACCAGTGAAATTAACCATTTAGGATAATAGGGTTGCAACGATTAACCGGTAGGTAATCGGTAATCGGCCTAATCGGCCAATTTGCCGATTAATCGGTAGGTGATCGGAATCGCCCTAATCGGCCAATTTGCCGATTAATCGGTAGGTGATCGGAATCGGCCTAATCGGCCAATTTGCCGATTAATCGGTAATCGGCCTTTTGATAATAATTATAATCAGTTAATCTGGTGATCTAGCCAAAAGTCTAATGCTTCTCCAAAAATCCCTTATCTCCAGCAAGTTCCTACATAAAGTTGGAAAAAAAATTTCGTACAACCTCCTCCATCCCCTTATATTCGTTTCAGTGCTCCTCTTTTATTTTGTTTTTTAACTCTCCATTTCCTTTATTATACAAAAAATAAAAAATATAGACAGACAGAAAAACACTCAAAATAAAAGCAAAAAATAGGAACCTTGTTTTATTTTTTCATAAACAACTAAAAACTTAAACTTTTATTCTCAAGCCCTTATTGACGTTGTTGTCATATGTCTGGTTTACCTGACTTGGTCTGAAAATATATTCTGTTACTCCATTGTTTTCAAAGGAAGAATCAAATTCAGTCGTGATTAATCAACCTAAGTAATTCAAATTCAACTCTAAAATTAGCATACCAAACATAAACATCGCCTTTTATTGCGGCAAAGAAGAATACAGTAGTTCAACATTTTTATTACATTAACATTCAACAAGCTGACATAAGAAAATTCAAAATATAGCTAATGACCATCAAACGACAGGCCACTTAATACGCCTAGTAATGTACTGTAAATTAAACACTGAAATTGTAATGCAAAAACATTAAAATTTTCTGAGCAAAGTCGAGTTCTGTTTATTTTCCTGTACAGGTATTATACAAAATACAGACACAAAAACATAATCAAAATAAAAGTAATACATAGGAATCTTGTTCTATTTTTTCATAACTAAAAACTCTCAAGCCCTTAGTGACGTTGTTATCATATGCCTGGTTTACCTGACTTGGACTGAAAATATATTCTGTTACTCCATTGCTTTCAAAGGAAGAATCAATCATGATTAATCAACCTAAGTAATTCAAATTCAACTCTAAAATTGGAATATTAAACATAAACATTGCCTTTTATTGCAGCCAAGAAAAATATTTCAACTTTTTTATTACATTAACATTCAACAAGTCGACATAAGCTAAGAAAATTCAGATTTCAGAATGTAGCTAATGATCATAAAACGACAGGCCACTTACTAGACCTAGTAATTTAAATTAAACACTCTCAAATTGTAATGCAAAAACATTAACATTTCTCCATTTTCTGGGCAAAGTCTATTCCTCGTAGGTTCAAATATATTTCCACCTGTACTAAATAGCCTTTCACTTTTAGCAGAAGATGATGGTGCACATAAATATTTCAATACCAATTTGCTCAACAGAGGTAAAGTTACTTTACTGTTCTTCCACCATAGAAATGGATCTTCTCTTCCCAACAAGGGCAAATTTAAATAATGATTTATTTCTTCGTTGTAAGAAATGTCTTGCTTCATTTTGAGAGATGTTCTTCTCTGGATCACAAGCTGACCTAAGTCTTGATCTTTTGTTTGTTCTTCTTCCTGGTCTACCTCTACCATTTCTGCTGTGGATGAACTTGCATTGACATTTGCTATCTCATCAAAACATTCTGAGAGGTTTATGGAGACAATCTCTTTTCCAGTGTCAGTCTTTTTCTGGGTCTTCAGTAAGGTCTGAGGAAGAAGCTACCGAAATATCACCTGTTCCATTATTGTTGAATTCCTCTGAAATCCACTGCTTCATTGATGATTCTAGACCATTTTTTTTAAATATTAATTTAAATCTAGGATCCAGAAAAGTAGATAAACACAAAGATTTTTCTTCTAAGTATTTATTAAACCTTCTTTCCATCGATGCTTTGAATTCCTCAATAGTGGTGATGATGCCACTGAAGTTCTTACTATTGAGAGCTTTGGCTATGAATAACTTGAGTGTTAGGATTGTAGGAATTATCATTGGTGTGTTAGACTCCATTTTACTTTCTGCTTTTGTGATCTCTTCAAATGGCTTGAGAAGTTGAACAAATTTTTCCATTATGTTCCATTGATATGCACTTAAAGAAGCTATGCTATGATCTACAGTATATGTGGCCAGGGCTTAGCGTTGATCTAAATTTCTTTTCAGCATGTAAAATGTGCTGTTCCACCGAGTGGACACGTCTTGAATTAGTTTATGGTTTTGCAGACCTAACTGTTCTTATATTATTGTCAATTTGCTTACTGCAGATGGTGAGTGACTGAAGTGAGTAACAATATTTCTGCTAATTGCTATGATATCCTTAACTGCTCGCTGTGAAAATATTGAATCATTTATCAAAAGCTGTAAGGTGTGTATAAAACATGATTGTGACTGCAGATCACTTTCTCTGACTCCAGCCACCATATTTGCTCCTGAATCTCTTATTACTGTGTGAATTTTACTTTTTGGGAGATTATAATTAACAAGTGCTTTCAAAAGTTCCTCATTTATTCTTTGTGCAGTGTGTGAGCCAGGGAAAGAAATGACTCGGAAAACTGCTCCTTGTTGTTCAAAGTTCTCTGAAATCCAATGACCTGTCAGGCTCAAAAATGGAGTATTAGTTGTACTGGCTGGCCAAACATCAGAGGTCAGTAGAACGGCGCAAAATGGGAGAGTGCAAGTTGTAGTTGCAATGTTGATCAAATGTTGCAAGATGCCAAACCCCCTTCCTCTTTGTTGCAAGGTGCCCCCCCCTCCTCCCCCAGTACCAACCCCCCTTCCCCCCTTCATGCAAGGTGCCCTCCCCTCCCCCTCTCCCCAGAGTGCCAAAAAAGGGAAGCAAGGGGAATTCCCCCAAGTGCCACAAGCTGGGGGAATCCACCTAACCTAAGAGAGAGAGGAGAGAAAGAGAGACCATCCTTCGCCTGGGACCGCCAGACGCATAATAAAGTTATTGATCTTTGCACTTGCTTAGAAGGGCTTAATCAGCCAGTTGACTTAGAAGGTTTAATCTGGATTAGATGGCGTAAATGGCTTGTTTAGGTGTATGTGTATAATATATTATTAACTTTGCAGTTGCCAGATTGTGCTAGTTATTTAATTAATGGAGATGTTCTTGACAGCATCAGATGGCTTAGAAATTAGCCAGTTGTCTTAAGTAGCCAGTTAGTTTTAGAAGGCGTAATCAGCAATATATATATATATATATATATATATATATATATATATATATATATATATATATATATATATGTATTATATATATTTATATATATATCCAGGAAAGCATTTATTGGATAATAAAACGCAAGTACATCATTCTGTTTATTTAGACGAATCATTGGAATTCATTTCATGAAATATATAGAAAATATATACAATCAAAATAGTTCAGAAGAATTCTATACATATATATATATATATATATATATATATATATATATATATATATATACACTGTGTATGTATGTATATATATATATATATATATATATATATATATATATATATATACATTCTTAAATAATAATATTAGTACAGGAGAAATCTATATACACACATTTATATTAAATAATAAAATTTTAGCAAATATATAGAAAATAAATATACTGTAAAATATACATCACAATACATACACTTTATGTTCTACTGCACTTAACTAGAATACTAAGCTCGCACGTGATCGAGTCTACAGTTACATTATTCTTGCTTTGTACTATGCAATAAATACCATTTAACATTAATTCACCGCTCAAGGTATGCGGATACCTATATTCGATGTGAAGGGCCTTCAATTCGTTCAATACTATTTTTGTGCCCACTTTACACTCAGTTGGCAAGTTATCACTCTCTTTAAACACGGACAGAATACAATCAAAAGCTCGCACAAAGAGGGCATCATTCGCCACAACATCATTATTAAATTCAAGTTTATAAACACTCCTTTCCAATCGAGGGTTTAATCTTACCGATCCGCGCTTTTCAATCGTGAACGTTTCTTGACAATGCATATCGGCAGTTGAAATAATCTTCTAAGTCGTAGCGACAACTGCTCATTATATAAAGAAATAGTTCTTCAGGGTGAACGGTGTAGGTGAGCTCAGCTCTGTACCGCTGAAGTCCTTTGTACCAAAGTTCATGATATTTCGAAGAGTCTAAACCTTTTAAATAAGCATCCAGTTGTGGACCATTCTCGCCATGTTCATTCCTACACTCGGTAAACTCGTCGAGCAGAGCGGTGTATGCGTATTCAAGAACCGTATCAAAATAAACCATATCCGTAACACGTGGATCTAATATAGGCTTTAGCTTGCGGAAACCGACGATTTCAAACATTCTGTCGAGGATGAATCGGTTTCGCGTAGGAACAAGGACGTTATTATTAGACACATTCTTCCATATTAGTCGTATATTAATGCATGGCTGGTCGCCATTTATGCATAACGTACAAATAATGGCATATGAGGGGGTATCATTAATCTGTTCTCTTCTTGTACCTACACCTGCAGGCATTTTAAAACGATCCTCACTTCACTTCTCAACTATCACAAACTCTATTCATCTCCTCAACACTTAAATAAACAACATTCCGTTTACCAGAGTTTCTTTGTCTACAAGTCGTTTCAAGTACATAGATAACGGCACCGGTTTTACGCCTGAACACACGCAATGACTTCGTCACGAACACATCGTATACGGCACTGAGAATGCTGCTCAAAGGAAGCTCCATCCATTCTATTGTTTGGAGTGCATGTCCGGTCGGTTCATGCTCTGAGATGACTATGAGCAGCCGGTGCGCTGTTTGGCTCTGAGACAGGTGTGGGAAACGAGTCACATGAGTGAGTCATAACAAACGTTAATGTTTCGTGTACGGGTTTGTTCCATCATGAAAGAGTCATGTGAATACTTGTGCCCCATTATACTGGCCAATCGTTTAGAGAATTTTTCCATCTGCGACACATGAAGTAATAACAGTTTTAATGTTTTATCACTCCCACTCCCCAGAATGCGCAACACAAATTTTCGTTCAGGGGGATTTTCACGAACTATATGAGAGAATCATGTGTCCTTATTTATCCTTTTCCTTAGCAAGCGATACTAGTCTCTAAATTCTATTAAAAACTCACACAGGCCGCTTTAGCCATAACCTCACTGCAAACCTCGTCATGATATATATGAATGTAATGATAAAAATACTTCAGATTGTCAATTATAATAAGATTTACATTCTTAGCCGCAGGGTACGAGTACTCGGTATGATGCAGCATGACACAATACCGCTTGTCATACCACTCATCAACAAAACTCACTAACCATACCCGTTGCTTCTCTTCTGCACGTGTTGTTTTTTTCACTTCACAGGATATGTAAGCTTTTCCGCAGTTTAGTCCGACAACATAGTCCATTACATCGTTTGTACCACGAAATCCTGCATTACTCTCACCAGAATAGCCGTAGAGTATTTAAACCTCTTGTTCGTCAAGCTTCGCCCGGTTCATTGTAGCTTTAAAGGTCTCAAAGAAGGGAGGACAAGGGAATTTTTCAGTATCCACCACATCTGTAGATTTTACCGAATACCACTTCATAAACGTCGAGCATGCAATATCAAAGCTAGGCATAACTATTTTTCGTCTACGTGAGAATTCTTCAAATACACATCTGAGATCCAAGGCTTGCTGCGATGAACTGAGAAGGAAGGGGTAAAGATATGCCCAGGTAGTAGCAGGATTCACGTGACCTTTGATCGATCATACAGGGGGGGTGGAGAGCTTGGGACTTTTCCTGTACATACGCACACACACACACACACACACAAAGGAGAAAATGAAACGCTAATTGAAACACATTTTATTTAATAAATATATCGAATTATTCAAAGTATATATTCAAATACGTGTAATAAATAAAATAAACATATCGTTAACAGGTAAATAGACACACACACACACACACACATATATATATATATATATATATATATATAAATCAAGGGTTATGGTAGCCAAAGGGCACGGTACGGTAACGTTTCCTATAGGTGTTACGGCACACTTTCGTACCCCTAAGTTCCTTCACATACCCCAACTTCTGGGCCCAAAAATTGTGGGTCCCTCCAATCAGTTGGGTGGTTAGTCGCCCTCATCTTCCAAGCACACAAGCTCCTTCAACGAATCAATGTTAACGATCCGTCGGTTCGCCTGGTTAAGCGTGATGCCTTTAGCCTTCTCGATATATTTCAGCTCCTCCCCAACCTTCACTAGTACCCCATAGGTTTTTGGACCGGTTGAGACAAAACAATCGGCGTATGCGATGTCACCATACTCATCCTTGAACTCATCAGTCACTATCAGACACTATCTGTGTCGGCGTACAGAACCCTCCGCCCAAGAGAATGCAATAGAACCCAAAGTTTGATGCGAATGCATGCGGTTGTGAAGCTGGCAACAGGTATGTTTGTAACACGTGACATATCTGTGGCCAATTTAGTAATGTTGTACTTTATTATATACGTATTACCTAAATTCACGATCTCCATGACCTTTTTATCGGGAACATTGGCATAATCCAACACCTCGTTATAACTTTGCGTTAGATGAACGTTCCCGTTGCCCGTATTCTGTGCAAATTTTCCCTATAGACTGTTTAGGCAAAACTTTGCACGGTCAGGCTAACGCTAAATATACGCTGATTTTTCATCTTCGGTCTCAACTCCTCGCGGATAACCTGATGCTTCTACCTTATCCTTCAAAAAAAGTGTTTATATACGGCGTGAAAAGGTTAGGTAACTTCTGAAACCTCCACACTTCATATATCTTCAATATTCTGTAGCCATGGCGAACTGCTAGGGACAGCTCAGGGCTTGTATATACGCTTCTGATCATCCGCTGGTTGGTTGTGTAGTTACAAGCCCCATTGTTCTCTTCTGCGCACTTCACGCACAGGGGAAATATAAGCTTGTGGTATATACCGACGGGTAAGAACGGCATCCATAAATCGCGAGGGGTGAGGACGTCTACGAAAGATAGACCGAAATAGTTCTTGTTCAAATTTGCTTTCAGGTGCCCCTAAAGGGTACGGATTGGTCTTCATCACGTAGGAGTATAAAGAATAAAAGTAGTAGTAATGGAGTTTCACGCCCTCCGTACGCGGAAAGTATAGCTTCAAGGGATTTGTACGCCCTCCGAACAAGCTATCACCGCATTTGAGAGGATCCAGCACCATTGAACGTTTGATCGTGTTTATTTCTTCACGGTAGTGTTCATCTGTTTCCATCCGTGCAACATATTAATGCTCCCGCAAGATCTTGTGAGGGAACTGGGTGCCTATAAGCTGATCGCGGATGCGGGTCCATACAAGACTGCCGGCAGGAGATCTATAGTAGATATCTCTTACGATTCCACAATAAGGGCGGACGTGGGCATCCGTACAACCAGCAACCGTTAAAGGAGTACACAGTCTTCTCACCAGTGGCACGGTTTTCGCTTTGACCATCAACCCAAAAACACGACCATTGATCTTAATGGGTACTCCCCCCGTGTTACGGGCAGTACAGTTAAATGTTCCGGAATCAGCTTTCGCTGATTCTGGAACATTTGACTGTCTAATACCCAAATTTGTGACACATCTCTACGTTGCGCGAATAAGACTAGATATTTTGTATTTAACGACACATCCGGCATGTATCTATTTTTGAAAAATAGATTCTGATTGATGAAGAATACGTTTATGTTAAGATGGTGGGAGAACACTGTAAATGTCTCGGCAAACGTTTTATTCATTTCCAGCATGAGTCGTCAATTACAATGACTGTATGCTCATTTCCCTTTAACGAATTAACGTCATATACACCTTTGTGGAACAAAATATCATCTTGGTACTCGTTGAATACTGATTGGTACGTCGAATAGCACCATATTACTTTATGCACAAATTTTGAGAACATCTCTCCCTTATCTTTAATGATTTTAAGCATAAACACAGCACGAAGCACATTTAGGGTGTTTCTAGGAACGAATATATTCCCAATCGATCCTGAAACGATGTATATTCCAGAATGACAGAGGCTAAAGAAATACCATGAATTAATAAAAATATATCATCGATTGCCCCGGGCATTGCAACAGATGTTTGTTACAAATATCGACTCGGACTTTTTAAAATGTATCTGTGAAATCTGTATTAACGTTATAAAATGTAATGTACCAATGAAACCTCTCGTAAAAGTCAAACTATAGTCAAAGTATGTACAAAGAGGGGGGTCACTCATACCCATCTTATTTTCAGTTTTGGGGCCTTTACTAACTAGGTTAATATAATGAAGAAAGTGGAAGTGATTCCACACGAGGTGTATGCTTCACTACGAAGTTCAAAGAGTCCAGATACCGTTCTAGAACCCCGTAAAAGCAGGCATAAAAGAATGGAAGGCGAATTGTTAGTCCTATTAAATAGTGAAAAGTCAACTGATGAGAAAAGAATCATATACCAAGAAGCTCTGCAGAAATTTCTTTATCAGTATGAAAATTATAAGAATCCGACAGAGATCCCCGTGGTTATTGGGCACAGCGCGGACAACGATGAGCATGGAAGCATAATGCCTGGGGCCGACGCTAGAGATGACCAGTCAAAGAATAGCGGGTCGGCCCCACAACATATCGAACATGTATTAAAAAAAAGTCCCCCACATACATTGAGGAATGAAGGCTTAAGTCTTTATAATCTTTTCAGTGAGGACCCCATTATACAGTGGATCGATACAGGCGAGATCATTGTGGAAGGAACAAAGGTACAGGGTTCGAATATCGTCGACATCGTCCATGATCTGGTGAGAAAGTGGGATAGGCCCTCATCAGCAGGATGGAAGCATATTAAAGCAAGACTACAACATATAAATGTCCCCAAAATATTGATAGGAAATTTGAACAGGTTAAAAGACTTGGAGAAGTCTCGCATGTGCCACAACTGAGTACGCCATCACCCCCAACGGTAGCATCTCTGAAGAGGAGAAAGAAGAGACTAAACAACAACGGTCAACCCTCTCCACGTGCTTCTAAAATACGCAAATGGCTAACATATTAAGAAAACGTTATGATGATATTTCTAACCAGCCTCCTACGGCGGTGTTGATAGACTGTACAGAGGTGTTTATAATGATGGAGTAGGGAAAAAAGATGTTGATTAACCGGTGAGAAAAGGGTTTAAAACAGCCAACACAACAGCGGCTTCTTTGACTCTATTTGGGAAGCGGATTTAACAGATATGCAAAGATATTCAGTATATAATAATGGCTATCACTACATCCTATTCATAATAGATGTGCTCTCTAGATACCTGTGGTTAATTCCCCTGAAAAATAAATCGCCCTAAACAGTTGCTAAAGCTACCAAAACGCTGATGTTGAAAGAAAACAGGATTCCAGGATATTTTTGTACGGATATGGGGAAATTATTTATAGGCCGAGCTTTTCAGAACATGCTGACAGAGTCTAATATCAGTTATTACACTAACAATTCTATACATAAGGCCTCTTTAGCTGAAAGAGCAACGCACCATAAAGGAACGCACGCATTTTTACACATAAAAACACATACAGATATATAGACATTCTGGAATCAGTGGCTTCATCATACAACCGTTCACACCATCGCACGATTGGGACAACACCTAACGAGGTTTTAGAAAGAGGTACGCACACAGAGCATGAGGTGAGAAGAGCTATTCATAGAACCATGCCACACTTTACACGTTTCAAAATGAATGATTATGTAAGGCTGTAGCGTTCGGGTAATAAATTCGCGAAGGGATTTGAGCAAGGTTGGATACCTGAGATTTTTAAAGTTAGGGCTATGAGACCTAAAGGCGAGATAATGCTGCATTACGTTTAAGATTTGAATGGGAAAGAGATCACAAGAGGCTTTTACCGTGATGATTTGCAGAAAGTGACATTTAATTTAGGAAAACATGTGTTTAAAATTGAAAAATTTTAGGCAGCAAAGGATCAGGAAAGAGAAAAATGTACCTTGTGAAATGGCTAGGGTACCCAGAAAGCTTCAACACCTATATAAAAGCTGATGCAATAATGAAGCTTAAATAGTATGCAACATGTCGCCTAACCATTTCTACGTCACATTACCGTCCTCTTCTTCTCTGTCTGTACATCCTAACAACACCCTGGCCAACTTTGTAACAGAACTCCATGGGCCTATTGAATTGGTTCGTGATCCGTATGAGGTGGGGATATGCGAAATTCTGCTGGACACCCTATTTTTAAGTATTGATTATAAAGAAACTGTTTTTACGGTTCTTCGAAACCTTGACGAGTGTGAAAAAGCCGGAGTAATTCGGGATGAAACCATGCGTACCACCCAGAGTGGGAATGCACGGAATTACACTACAGTAGTAACACTAGGCCCGGCCGTTATGGTGCAGCCGAGGATGCTGTGAGAGACTTAGACGTTAGTTTAAAAAGCTCAAATCTTACGGCTGATTTAGTATACGAAATCGTAAACAAAGAATCCCCTACACATATTCTGATCTTAAAATCACAAGCCAACAAAAATATTAAAGACAAAGTGTTGTTCAAAATTATAACCTAGGGGTGATATGGATCAGCCCTCCAAAGAGATACCTTTCACGAAGTACAACAGGATTTGTCCAGCCTAATGTATCAGGTGAAATTGGAGAAATTGGGAGATAGCTATCCACCCCCAGACATGTGCTATATTTACAGCAATATCGTCGAGCATCAGATTGTTGGGGATACTCATGCGCGGCTGCGTCGTATCGCTCACATTCCCAATCATAGGGGATAGAGCTTGAGCATTACATATGACAAACCTCATTATGTGAATGTCGCGACTACTCTATTAATCAGTATCTCAATATATATAAGAACGATTGAAAAGAAAAGTTTCCCATTCGGTGATGGGAGCTTAACAGTGAAGCTCCACTTTCGTCGCACTGAGTTATAATGGGACGAAAGCCTTTCACAGTCTATCGAGGGGTGAAATACCAGCGTGGAAGTGAGCTTGGATCCATTTTTTTAACCATACTACGTACGGCTGTCCCCTTGCTGAAGAGGGGTGCCAGATACCTCGGGAGGAAATCGTTATAATCAGATTTTAACACGGTAGAAGACATAATGGCAGGGGCTAGACCTAAGGAAGCCCTAAAAAAAGCATTTAAATCGATACACGGGACGAAATCATCAAAAATGCAAAGAGAAAAATGCGTGGTGGTGAGAAGAAGAGGGCTGTCCGGAAGAAGAAGGGTTACCAGCACCACATGGCTTTAAATGTAAAAGGATATAAAAAAAAGAAGTGCTCTAAGCGAGTGAAACCTATGGTTGATAATTTTTTTTAACTGATACGAGTTTAAGCTAAGGACATTACTCTCATGTGTCATAGGTTGCTTACTACTTGTCGAGAGAGGTGGTACTATTTCTGGCTCGTCGTGGCACGCTTCATCCATCCGTGTAGTTCACAACTTTGTAAATCGGAGCTGTCCCTCTTTGACATGTCCCCCAACGCAAGTTTCTATTGAGCACAGTGACTTTATTACGATTAACCCGTTAAACACAATTAGTTCCCCTAGTGCTCCTATAGAATTCGTGATACCCAGCTCAGGCCCTTACTTTTTTTATCCAAATACGTTGTATTTCCCGAAACAAACTTTCTACACTCCATATTCAGCCAGTGTGACGTATATTTAAATCAGTTCAACATATCTGCAGGAACGGGTTATTATCACCTACGAGCCTATTGGAAAATGTCCTCAACTTTTCAAAAGAAGCGAAAGATACATTTTTAACTGCCGAGGGCTATTATCAGGGTAAAGACGAAAGCAGTATAAAGGACAAATTTACAAATTCTAAAATTTAGATATACGAATGTTTTAGGCGCCTACATACAGACTTCACATTCTAGGAGAAGCTGCTTGTGAATGCGGTCGATTTAATCAGGGGGCTTCCTGCTTCTCTTAACAGGGATATTATCTTACTATAATACCTATCTAATCTATGAGTTTACGGTGAGAATCATTTGAGCAAGGATTACTACAGGCAAGATGCAAAATTTCTAAATTATTAAAGAGGTGACTTGTTCTGTCTTTGTATTCTATTATCTGTTGCATATTAACATTGGACCAATCGACGCGATTATTCTTACCTATTGAGTTCTTGCTAAGTCGTGTTGCGCATAAATTGGTAAAGTTAATTAATATTTCTAATGGTCTATGATCAGAAAGAAGGAAATCATGCAGAATATGAACTCTAACAATTCGATTCTTTAGATTATTACTAGTGAGACAATGATCAATCCACCTGGTGGTACCACTCATATCACTAACGTATGTAAAATTACCACTGGTTACCCCTAATACATCTACATCACTTATACTTAGATTGGCCGACTCGCACATGTTACCCAATTCTACAAAGAATTTAGAGTTCACATGCGCGTTAAAGTCCCCCATTATTATACAGTGAGAATATTTGGGGTTATCTGATAATGACTTAATTTTGTACAGCAAATCAATGTATTCATCTAGATTACTGCCGTTGTTGTATAGTAAATAGCAGTTTACAATTAATATGCAATCATTGTTCATTTGTAATTCAATGCCTACCAACCTTACATTATCGCTTGTTAAAAATTTTATGTTTTGACATATTTTTTCCTTATTCAGAAAGCAACACCACCAAAAGGCCTACCGTACATTAATTCATCTGACAAGTCTACTGCTGATGACGCATAGTACATAAAGTCATCATGGATGGTAGAGAGGAATTTTAGTTCTTGCTTAGGTAGTCAGAAATCCTGCAGGAGTATCAAATCTGCACTGTCGCAGATTTTATGAACATCTACAGTTGAATTCCTCACTGACCTTACATTATATGAGACTATTTTCAACAAGTTATCCGCCATGACTGATAGAAAATTTATTATTAGTATTATTATTATTATACACAGTACAACTTTCAGGCATTACCGTTAGGGCGCCTATTATTATTATTATTATTATTATTATTATTATTATTGTTATTATTTTGCCTGTTATCAAATCTTCTGGAAAAGTGAATAAACTCCTTAACAATAATACCGTCTGGCCACTGACTCATATTATACGGGTTGAAATGCGAATTTACACCTTTAATTATTACTTTAAATGAGTTATAATACGGAGATTTTGTGTTTAGTTTATTAACTAAGACTATACTGTGTTCACCAATGACTTCTTCCATCATGTGTCGAATATCGCTTGCCTCGTTCGAGAGCTGAATTCGCGACACAAAGAGGGTGAGATTCCCCATCGGTGGCCTCGCCGCGGAGACCGATTGAGAAAACCTCCGGGAAGAGCGCCTGTTAACAGTGATCCACCAGTCCTCCTCCCTCGATCTCCTTGAGGCAGGGTTCGCCTGCCTGGGGGATGGGTGGGACAACCTTTGGGGGATAGGAGGCCCCTCTCCTACTCTGTGAGGGTCTGTTAGCGGTGTTTATAACCTGACGGCTATATATACATATACACTTATAAGTATCAACTTTAGTAGTTCCAAAACAAATACTTTAATTTGCAGGGATCGTGTGTCGATGCGGATATATCATTTGAGTTAATTGAAATAAATTCGAAATACGAGGGCCACTCAATATATTTTGCCCCACCTTTTTTTTCTTTCCAAGTTTCCTTGTAATATGAAAATAAAAACCCACTCTAATAGACAGAGTTTATTTCCACGACAGTTTCGACGCCCACTGGCATCCTCCTCTGTATCCACCCGAGGAGGATGCCAGTGGGCGTCGAAACTGTCGTGGAAATAAACTCTGTCTATTAGAGTGGGTTTTTATTTTCATATTTTGACCTTCACGTAGAAAAAAGTGAAGTTTTTTGCATTTCCTTGTAAGTTCCAGAAATTTTGTACACAAGTAGTTGCGTACCTCTTTTACACGTTTTTATTTTTCCACATAGTCTCCATCCTTTTCTACGGCTTTCCTCCACCTCGAAACAAGGGCTTTTATTCCTTGCTGGTAAAAGTCCGCTGGTTTCTGCTGGAGCCACCTCTTAACCTCCTCAACAACCTCATCCTCTTCTTCCACGAAAAGCATCCTTCATTAGCCCAAACAAATGGAAGTCTGAGGGTGCCAGATCCGGGCTGTATGCAGTGATGGGCAGTATCTAGATACATGTATCGCCGATACGTATCGATCGATACTTTTGTATCGGTATCGGTATCGCTTTAGCTACTTGACAAAAGTATCGATTTATCGGTATCGCTAAGGTCAATTTTCTTAAATGTATCGAAAAAATCGATACTTCGATACAGCGATACATTAATAAGAATTTTTAAATATTTAAATAGATGTTATAATATGACACTACTGAGTTATATTTATGAATATACATAAATAATAATATTATTAAATATTTATTTAATGAAAGTACTACTCTACTGGTCACGTCACACAGTACGGCGCAACGTTTAAACACGTTTGTACTTGTGTTATTGAGATTAATTAACCATAATATAGAAACGCTCATAATATAGAAACGCTCATATAATATAGAAACGCTCAATACTGGCAATACTGGCATCGTCTTCAAATCCTCTGTTCAAGTTAAAGTGGATGACAATAAAAGGCAAATTTAATACTAACATTGTCAAAAAGAGGGTTCAAGAAATGTTGGTTAATGCTGTTAAGAGCCTCAGCGAGCAGACCCCCCAGCAACAACTAAGTGATGCTTCATCTGACGGAAGTGCAGATGATTTCTTCTGTTATGAGTCTGCTTCCACTAATGTCTCTGCAACCCAAGATTCCACTGAGATGGAAGTTTTACAGTATCTGGGTGACGGAAGTCATTCTCTCCAATCTCTGAGGCAGTACCCAGGAATTCTACGGGTCTTCCTGAAGTATAACACACCACTACCATCCTCTGCTCCTGTAGAACGGTTGTTTAGTTTGGCTGGTCACATTCACGCTCCAAAAAGGAATAGACTGTCTGACCAAATGTTTAGCCAGCTGGTATTTTCGAAGGGTAATAGTAATTACTTTTAATTGTTAGTGTAATATTTTCAGTCATTCATGTATCCTACAAAATTAAAACATACTTTCATTAAATAAAGCAATTGTTTTTATTTACATCTATAAAACCCATTAAAATGTCGTTGATTTTACTTACAGTGCGTACAAATTACTAGTATAAACAATAATATCTAATAACTACATATTAAATGAATAATTATAAAAATGTACCGGCGATGCATGTATCGGTATCGGTATCGCTTAAGACATCTAGAAAGTATCGGCGTATCGGTATCGCCTAAGACGTTATTCATGTATCGATGTATCGGTATCGCTCTAGCGATTTTCATGTATCGATGCCCATCACTGGCTGTATGGAGGGAGGGGTAACACAGTCAAACGCATTTTTTGTGATGGCCTCTCTTGTTTGCAAACTGTTGTGTGGTCTTGCGTTATCGTGCAAAAGAAGGACGTCTTCCAGTTTTCTCTCCGGTCGAACTCGCTTTATACGTCTCTGGAGTCTCTGCAGGGTAGAAATATATGCCTCTGAGTTGATTGTTTGACCCTTCTTCATAATGACCACTAGAATCACCTCTTTCATGTCCCAGAAGATGGTGGCTATAACCTTTCCTGCAGAGGGAGCCATTTTGAACTTTTTCTTGCGTGGGGAGTCTGCGTGATGCCACTCCATGGATTGGGGTTTTGTTTCAGGTTCAAAATGGTGTACCCAAGTCTCATCCCCAGTCACAATTCGTGAAAGGAAGTCATTCCCTTCTGTCTCGTATCGAACCAATGACTCAGAAGCAATTTCTTTTCTTTTGACTTTGTGATCTTCAGTCAGTTCGCGATGAACAAACCGTGAACACACTTTTGAGTATCCCAGTTGCTGAACTATCGTATTCACACTTCCTTCGCTAATTCCTAGCTCCAATGACAGATCCTTGTATGTGACACGCCGATTTGATCGAAGGGTGCTGTTAGCACGTTGCACAGTGTGAGATGTGACAGCCGATGCCGGGTGACCGCTGCATGGCTCATCATCGAGGCTGGCTCTCCCTCTCTCCGATGATCTCACACGTTTAGACCAGCGTCCAAATGTGCTTCGATCAACAACAGCATCTCCGTAAATGTTTTGTAGACGTTTGTGAATATTTCCAACTGTTTCCTTCTCTGCGGTTAAGAACTCGATAACAACTCTGTTTACGACGCACATCACTGTCAAGATGCCATTTTCGAAACTGCGTTAACCATCGGTTTTGTACAAGGGAGTTTCAAAGCGGTTTTAAGCAAGGAGGGGAGGTTCGAACTGGAAAAATCTGGTTACGTGAAGCGCAGAAAGTTCAAACTTACGGCCGAAAAGAAATTTCAGCCCCATGGCCTATTATTTAGCTAAGAAAAAAAGGGTGAGGCAAAATATATTGAGTGCCCCTAGTATATACGTAAAGTAGAAATTTGACTCCCCTTTAAGAGAAAATATAGAATAATAATACGCAGTAAGTCTATTCATTCACATATACTCTGATACATTCTTTATTGTGAGGAAGGATGAATAGCTGGGTACAGCCTGCCGACACTGGGAACCGAGCCCCTTGCAGATAGATTTACACTTCAATATGTGATTATTATGGATTTTATAAAAATAATTAACACTTGCAAAAGAATCTTCAGTATTGTAATATTTAATATGATTCCCGATCTTTACCTATGACACATACTTCCATAAACATATATATATATATATATATATATATATATATATATATATATATATGAAGAGAGAGTTACAAGCAATTACAAGGAGTTACAAGGTGAAGCCTCAAATACCTTCGAACCACTCAGAGAAGTTCGTGGTTTGTTGTCCATTTAAGAGAAAATGACGAATAACATCACATTTTAAAATGAACTTATGGATTTTTATAAAATTAATTAATAGAAATATCAGAACAGGACTTTTACCACAATATTGAAGGTCTTTTCAAAAATATTAATTAGTAATTAGTTATTACTAATTGAAACTAATCTATAATTTAAAAATGAGTACACCTGCTATTTTAATGAAACATTTTACAAAAAAATATAGAGTTGAAAATAAATTATTACAGTCCATCCATTATATATATATATATATATATATATACGGTATATGATGAAATAACTATGAAGGATGCACCGAATGGTGCTCAAGAGCTTTCGCCTAATGACATCCTCAGGAACATTAAAATAAATAACAAGTTCGCGACTAAATATAGGACACAAAAAATAAAATAGAAATACGGGTACATAAAATTTTTATACTTACATTTTAACTGCAATCCCTTGCGCCGGAACAAAAGGAGCGTCAGTGCATATGTCAGCAACGGTTGGAGTTGAAAATAATCCGTCCCGATCGGATGCGTTAAAAAGACTAATTGTAGCACCCCTCTTCATATAGCTCCGGTAAACTGTAAATTTGTTGTTGTGACTGGTTGGCGGTGTCCATTACGTAGGGAATGTGTGATTAATCGCTGGTAAAATAACTGCTGTAAGTTCCAGCTGAAAATACTTCCTTTTATATGCAAATTCTCGACTGTAGCAGTGGCTTAAGCTTGGTGATTGGATGCAAATGTAATTGGGCGTGCCTATGGCATGTGTGTGTGACAATCAGTTGTCGTAACACCGAAGTAACGGACCCACGCTTTGGGCATTGAAGTTCTGATTGGACACCTTCACGAATAATGAAGGTGTCTTTATCAAATTTGGTTTGTTCACTCTGCAGATTTTTTCATGGTTTTCAGAGAGATCGTAGGCGAATAAAATTATATTGTAATTAAAAACTTTTTTAAATGTTTGAATTTCAGCGTAAAAATGAACATTATTTAATATGCGTTTAAAAAATTTTAAACGTAAATTCAAAGTTTTTAAGAGAGAGAGGGGTTCTGAGTGTATTTTATTATTATTATTATTATTATTATTATTATTATTATTATTATTTAAAACAACGTTAACGAAACAAAATAAATTTGGTGTTTTCAGATTTCTAAGTATTACTGTATATCTGTTTCAGTTTAAAAATGCTGAATGGTTAGGTTAGGTTAACTGTAGCGCTCTTTGCATTGCACGCATTTTAGTCTATATCCATCACAGACTCCTTTGTTAATAATTAAAAAAAATTCGAATTGTTAAGGGTTCTCGAATAAAATAAATCACCCTGTACTTTTCCAATCAGGTTTGTGTGGATTTTTAAGCTCGCCTCGGGTCATGAATACTTTTTGGCGCAACTGTACCTTCCCGACGATATAGAAATATTTCCCTTGCTCTTTTTCTACATTCATTCGTAGTTCCGTTTTGTAGTTTTGTAGTTTCGTTGTCATTTGAAGTGGCGCCAGTCTTTTTATTTCGTTCGAAAAATGTATGTGTTGAGAGGACCCCCCCCCATTCTTATACTTCTTTCTCTTTCCATGTTTTTCTTACACATTCTCTGCACTGATGTGGAATTGAAATCAAATCGAAAATACTCTGAAGGATTAATTGATTTTCTATTTCTACTCTATATATAAACGGATGAAAAGAAATAGCATTAACAATAATGTCATAAGCTTCCTATGGTTTTATCACGATTGTAATAAAGCCAATATGGAATGGTCAAGTTCTCGCTCCTGACATAAGATTTATTCTTCGTTTAATACGGTAATAATAATATATAAAGAAATGTTGTCGAGGGATAAGAGGATGTCTTGTGTACAATAATAATAATAATAATAATAATAACATTGGTGGCTTTTAGTACGAGTATAAACAATATTGCTTCGTTGATTGGTTGGTACATGGGAGATATTATCGTACTTTCTTTAAAAGTGTATCTTTTTTTTTCATTCGGTGATAATGAATGAATGGATGACTCATATGGAATATGTGGTATAAGTGTATGTAGAGAAAGAGCTTTTTCTCTCTTTTTGTGTATGTGTGTGTGTGTGTGTGTGTTATTTACGCGCACTAAAGCATCTTCTTGCTCCTGATGAATCATGCACCCTGATTTGATGTACACTTTTACAAAGTCGTTAAGAAAAGAAGAAAATTATGTTAATTAAAAGTGGATAAATCAGATAACAATAAACATTACAAACATTCGATGAGAATAATTATTTAGAGCAAAATATTATAGAGAATGTGATGCTTAAGAGTTAAATTTATTTGAAAATTATGTAAGAGTCGTATTGGAAAGTCTTTTTATGGACAAGTATGTGATGGCTAAAAGCTGTGATGTACCACAATATGATAATTAATTATCTACGAGCTGCTTGCTTCCAGTAAATAGTCGCTTCGGCTCAAATGGACAAGTTGTGTTTTAAAAGAATAAATTGAAGTAAAATGGTTTATTACCTTACATGTGATAATATATATAAGTTATACAGTATACAGATATACAATGTGTGTTGGTGTGTGCGTGCGCGCGAGGCATGCGTCATATAACCTTATAATTTTTACGAAAGAAGTAAAATAACCCTCGAACAATATGTCAGCTTTCTTTTTATCTTTATTTATCTTACATTCTCTCTTCTCCGCTTCAATTACGACTTTCAAATTTGGCGTTTTTACACTGCTCACATACCGTGCCGTATTCTTTGGTTTACGGTCGGTCGTCTCATAGGAAGGAACCATTTCTCCTTCAAATTTTTGTATTCAATTAAAAAGAAAAAACGTGTATGGGTATTAGCTTCTCTCTCCCTTCACCCTTCTCTCCCCATTTGCCCTTCTCTCATCCTTCAACTTCTCTTGATTTCATGTAAGGGTTCCAACAAACCTTAGCCCCCCCCCCATTTGCAGCTTACATGTTTACTTATATCGAAATAGTTTTTAGTGATTATAAAAATATATAAAATTCTTTATTTATTGCAGGTATTGAAATTACTCTAGCCCAAATATTCCACTCTCTCAGGAAACAAAGGACATCATTGAAAGCGGTACGCGTAAGCGGAAAAACAGCTGTGCTAAACTTTCTAGAGAGATCGAAGTGTTGAGAGGAAAGATCGTTAGTGGTGAGATCATTCGACTGTACCGTCATAGGCAAAGTTTAAAGCCTTGGCATGAACTTCCAAAGCCAAGAAAAACTCAACTTAACATCGATGACAGAATGTGGTTTGCCCATTATCTTGAAGATTGAGATGTGGATGATTTCATGCATTTAGCTGTCTCTGCTGAATTTTTTGTTTACGTAACACGTCGGCCTAACTACCAAAATGATCGAGTGTGGGCCACAACACCAGATGAAATCGATGACAATGAACATTATCGCGAATTATTAAAAAGTCCAGACTGTGTTGGTGTGTTTGTTTTGTTCAGTGCAAAGAAGCTCATGTGGGTGCTGAAGCCAAATGGTCAGAGTTGGGATGGACAGTATTTTCGTGATATTATTCTATCCCAGCATGTCATTCCTTTTCTAAGAAACCCAAACAATGTTATGGATGTCGATCAGGTCACACTTCTGCACGATAAGGCCCCCTGCTTTAAGGCATTAGCCACTCAACAGTTGGTGCGGAACCTTGAGATCGATTTCTTTGGAAATGAAGAATGGCCAGGAAATTCTCCTGACCTGAACATCTGTGAACACATTGGATCAGTTATAAAGGACAAGGTTGAATGTCTCTTGTTTCAAGAACCTGCAGCAAATCGATTTTCGAAGGATACAATGACGCAACACATTGAAACTGTTTTAGCAAATTTGCTTAACGATCAAGATCTATTCACGTCACTTTTGGCAAGCTAACCAAAGCGAATTCAGGCTGTCTTGGAAGCCAATGGCGGGAACACCAAGTTTGAATTGTTTCTCATTAAATGCAGGATTAAATTATCTTTTGTAAGGTATATTTAGTTTTACTGTACCTCTAATGGTATAGGGCCAGGGGTGGGGAACCCTTGGCACGCCAACGACTTTTTTCCGGCACGCGATTCCCCGGGCTCACCTTAAAAAAAATTAAATAAATAAATATCCAAATTCTTCGCTGAGTTTTATATTTTAACTTAATGTTTTCTGCTAAAAAATGGTAAAGATTAACTTTTGTTTAATATATTATGTAGGTAAAATAACATTTTATTTTCTCTGTAATTTTTATGTATTATTCATAAGGGATTAAGAATCAATAAAAGAATATCTTTTATTTTATTTTCTTTCATTGTGCTTTAGTCAAGTAAAACGATTATGAGATTGGGGCACTGTAATGTATTGGGAAAACTTGAAAAAACTTATGGCTGATTGATCTGATATATAAAAAACAAAAAAAATCAGAATTACTGTTTACTCTTTTGCTGATGTTAAAAATTGCATTTTTAAATTGTGTGGCTGTATATGGCAGCTATAATTACACTTAAAGGCTAATAAAAAATATCCACGCTATCAACAGGGTAGAACGACCTTCAAGTAAAAATTCCGTCACTAAATTTTACATTTATTCAATCTTACATGACTTACAATAATCACTCTTACAATATTCTTTGATTTTACCGCTCCAGTGTAATTTTTGATTATTTGAAAAGGTTCTCCCAATACTTAAAAGGCACCAAATAATATGATGTTCCCCAAAATTTCGGTTGGCACGTGAGAAAATTTTGCATCAAAGATTTGACGATTTTGGCACGCTCACTTAAAAAGGTTGCTCGCTCACCCCTGGTATAGGCCATGGGCGGGGGGCTAAGGTTTATTGGATCCCTGTATGTTAAAATTTTATTATTTAATATAAATGTGTATATAGATTTCTCCTGTACTAATATTATTATTTAAGAATATATATATATATATATATATATATATATATATATATATATATATATATCGTTTAAATTGTGTATAGAATTCTTCTGAACTATTTTGAAGAAATTATTTCCAATAATTCGTCTAAATAAACAGAATGATGTACTTGTATTTTATTATCCCCATTTTGGTTTGAAAGAGCAGGGGTTTATTTTAATTGGATTTGTTTGAAAGATTCCAAAATAAAAGGCCGTTCGGTTAACGTGCCAATTAAATGAATCTTCTTTGAAACATCTGTCTTTAATGATATACGGGGACATTTAATTAATATCTGTCGTCCTCTCCATATATAAAGGTGCCATCATAGTGCTGGCGTTACTGGTCAAACATTTCCAACGATTGTACGGGTATATAAACAATAGAAATAACTGTGAGGTTATTGATTTTTGTATACAAGGGATAACTGAACATTTCTAATATGGAACAAATTAATTACTCTCTTAATACTGCTTTTAATGATATATATATATATATATATATATATATATATAATATATATATATTATATAACCACGAAGGAAAGGAAACACAGAATGGTGCTCAAGCGCTTTCGTCTAATGACATCCTCAGGAACACTGAAGTACATAAAGAGTTACAGCCTATATATAGGTTACAGAAAAAAATATATATATATATATATATATATATATATATATATATACAATACACGGAAAAATAAAAATAAAAATTAAAAAAATTTAAAGGATTGTGGGAGGCGCATACAAATTTGTAAGGAAAAACTATCGATTTTTAGCACAAGATCAAATGAATTGTTTCCAACCAATGTTATAAAAAAAACTACCGATTTTTAGCACAAGAATAAATGAATTGTTTCCAACCAATGTTATAAAAAAAAAAAAAATAATATAAAAAAATACAAATTTATACTGGAAATCTGCCCGGGTTTTAGCACTCTACCCTTCTTGTTTAAGGTTCGATGTATATAAAAATAAATTGAAAAATAAAAGTTATTAGAGTAGCATACAAGTTTACAAAGATTTAGCGTTCTACCCTTCTTATCTAAATCTGTTCTGAAGGAATTCAAAACAACAGGATCGAGTTGAAAAAGACCTTTGCTTATGTTGAAGTTATTTGTAAGTTGGATAATGGCAGACTCAAGAATATTTCTATTAACAATGTTGCTAGAGTGAAATAAAACTGAAGCATTATTCCAGTCAATACAGTGGGATAACTCTGACAAATGGACAAAAAGGGGACTGGACGACTGTCCTGTTCTAACGGAATATTGATGCTGTTTTATACGTGTGTGCAAATCCTTTCCCGTCTGACCTATGTAAAAGGAATCACATTGTTTACAACCAATTTTATAGATAATGCCTGAATTATTGGTAGGGCTATTTTTTACTGATATTTTCCACAATATTGTTATATGAAAATACTACATTAATATCCAAAAGTTTAAGTACATTAGCAATGCCTAAAAAGCCCGGGAAAAATGGAAGTACTAAAATATTTTTTGACAAAGTACGAGTGTTATTATTCACACGATAGAAAGTTCGTTTTGCCTTATTGAGACAAGATTCCATAAACGCAAATGGATAACACAGATCACTTCCAATACCGTTGATTTTTTCTAATTCGGCATCGATGTATTCCGGACTGGCGATCCTAAGGGCGCGGAGAAACATTGAAGAAAAAATGGCCTTCTTAGTGGGGGTGTTATGTCCCGAGTAAAAGTGTTCGTAGGACAAATTGTTTGTTTTTTTCCGATAGATACTAAACTTAAAACCTGGGCTTTCCCTATGTACACGCACATTCAAAAACGGGATTGAGTTGTCTTGTTCCACTTCTAAAGTAAACTTAATGGAGGGAACTTGATCATTTAACTGAAGGAGGAAGTTATCCAGGTCACGATTCATGTGCCAGATACACAAAATATCGTCGACGTACCGCAACCAAGGGATGCCAACCCCCAGGATTCTCGGAATGTAAGTTATTTTGAAAAACTCCATATAAATATTGGAGAGGAGGGGCGACAAGGGGTTGCCCACAGCCATCTCAAAAACTTGTTGATAATACTCGTTATTGAAAGTGAATTTACAGTCTTTGATGCAAAGCTTAATAAGTTCCAAAACAATGTGTGAAGGTAGTGGCAGGTAATACTTATGTAATTCTTGGGAGAGAAAGTCAAGCATATCGTCAATCGGCACTTTTGTAAACAATGAACAAACGTCAAAACTGATCAATCTATCGTTAGTTTCAGTACGTACATTATTAAATTTTTCAGTAAGATCCATGGAATTTTTTACATGTGAATCAGAGATAGTTCCGAGAATGGGGGACAAGACTAACACGTTATTATGGACAAAGTGGACTACATCAGAAAGATGAACGAGCTTCTCCAGGACCCCGCCACATACAGCAAACTTAGGAAGAACCTGCAGGATGACGTCATCAAATCATTTAATAGTGGCTTCAAACGCATTCTCAAAGATCATAAGGACTTAATTCCGCTTTTCATGTACACTTCACCTTCTCTGCCCTACCTTTACGGTCTTATTAAAACCCACAAACCTGGCAACCCTATGCGCCCTATTATTAGCTCGGTGGGCTCTATTACTTATAAACTCTCCAAATGGCTTGTCAAAGTCTTGTCCCCCATTCTCGGAACTATCTCTGATTCACATGTAAAAAATTCCATGGATCTTACTGAAAAATTGAATAATGCACGTACTGAAACTAACGATAGATTGATCAGTTTTGACGTTTGTTCATTGTTTACAAAAGTGCCGATTGACGATATGCTTGACTTTCTCTCCCAAGAATTACATAAGTATGACCTGCCACTACCTTCCACATTGTTTTGGAACTTATTAAGCTTTGCATCAAAGACTGTAAATTCACTTTCAATAACGAGTATTATCAACAAGTTTTTGAGATGGCTATGGGCAACCCCTTGTCGCCCCTCCTCTCCAATATTTATATGGAGTTTTTCGAAATTACTTACATTCCGAGAATCCTGGGGGTTGGCATCCCTTGGTTGCGGTACGTCGACGATATTTTGTGTATCTGGCACATGAATCGTGACCTGGATAACTTCCTCCTTCAGTTAAATGATCAAGTCCCCTCCATTAAGTTTACTTTAGAAGTGGAACAAGACAACTCAATCCCGTTTTTGAATGTGCGTGTACATAGGGAAAGCCCAGGTTTTAAGTTTAGTATCTATCGGAAAAAAAAAAACAATTTGTCCTACGCACACTTTTACTCGGGACATGACACCCCCACTAAGGCCATTTTTTCTTCAATGTTTCTCCGCGCCATTAGGATCGCCAGTCCGGAATACAAGAATACATCGATGCCGAATTAGAAAAAATCAACGGTATTGGAAGTGATCTGTGTTATCCATCTGCGTTTATGGAATCTTGTCTCAATAAGGCAAAACGAACTTTCTATCGTGTGAATAATAACACTCGTACTTTGTCAAAAAATATTTTAGTACTTCCATTTTTCCCGGGCTTTTTAGGCATTGCTAATATACTTAAACTTTTGGATATTAATGTAGTATTTTCATATAACAATATTGTGAAAAATATCATAGTAAAAAATAGCCCCACCAATAATATAATTCAGGCATTATCTATAAAATTGGTTGTAAACAATGTGATTCCTTTTACATAGGTCAGACGGGAAAGGATTTGCACACACGTATAAAACAGCATCAATATTCCGTTAGAACAGAACAGTCGTCCAGTCCCCTTTTTGTCCATTTGTCAGAGTTATCCCACTGTATTGACTGGAATAATGCTTCAGTTTTATTTCACTCTAGCAACATTGTTAATAGAAATATTCTTGAGTCTGCCATTACCCAACTTACAAATAACTTCAACATAAGCAAAGGTCTTTTTCAACTCGATCCTGTTGTTTTGAATTCCTTCAGAACAGATTTAGATAAGAAGGGTAGTACGCTAAATCTTTGGTAAACTTGTATGCTCCTCTAATAACTTTTATTTTTCAATTTATTTTTATATACATCGAACCTTAAACAAGAAGGGTAGAGTGCTAAAACCCGAGCAGATTTCCAGTATAAATTTGTATATTTTTTTAATTATTATTATTTTTTTTTTTTTATAACATTGGTTGGAAACAATTCATTTGAGCTTGTGCTAAAAATCGATAGTTTTTCCTTACAAATTTGTATGCGCCTCCCACAATCCTTTAATTTTTTTTAATTTTTATTTTTATTTTTCCGTTTATTGTGTGTATATATATATATATATATATATATATATATATCTATCTATCTATCTATATATACTATATATATATATATATATATATATATATATATATATATATATATATGTATATTTTTTTCTGTAACCTATATATAGGCTGTAACGCTTTATGTACTTCAGTGTTCCTGAGGATGTCATTAGACGAAAGCGCTTGAGCACCATTCTGTTTCCTTTCCTTCGTGGTTTTATTCATCATAAATATTTTTCACGTGTTACTTTCGTGAAATAATTTTCATATATATATATATATATATTAGGGCGGAGTGAAAAAAAATTTCTTTGATTTTTCGGCGATATGTTTAAAAGTTGCCTGTTGTACCCAATATATCATATAACAAGTAAAATATTTCTGCATTTCAAGCGAGAGGTCTCGATGTTATACGATTTACTGATTTTCTTATCGTACATCTGTCAACAGGCCGCTGTGATTGCCAACTCAGTCAATAGACAGTAGACACGAGTCATTCGTTAGTGTCATTTGAGCTGTAGTTGTGTGAGGTCATGTGCCACACACTTCTGTAACTGACCGTGCATTATTGAACGTTGTCATTTTCTAGCAAAGTTTTTGATATTGTCCCAATATAATAGATACAAAGAAGGTTAAAACCCGCGGAAAAATTGCTTGTCGTGTGTTTTTAGGTTTAATCAGTGAATTTAAAAGCAATACTTTGCTAACACTAGGAGATGTAATGCGATACTACACGTGGCTTCGACCTGAAATGCCATTTGACGGTGGGAAGGAACCATCTTTGAGAGACATTTCTGAGCCTGTAGCAGTTGCCGTTGAAGCAAAAAGCTTCTATTCCCACCATTGCTCACAAAAGTGTAATTGATAAGTTTAAAGATTTCCGAGTGAAATACAATAAGCTATTGAAAGGATATAAAAACTGGCACATGATTCAGAGCTACTATGCACAAGTAACAAAATTTAGAGATGAAGGTAATTCTAAACTGTTTGATATTGCTGCCTGTAAGTGCAAACAGTTATCTATGTGTGCTTGCGCTAAAGACCGAAAAGTTCCTGTTGATGAAAGGCTATTTCTGACAGATCAGCGAACAGAAAGAAAAATGTGTATCGCAGGAGTTGATGTGGTGAAAACAAAGAAATTGAAAGAAAAAGAAAGAAGGCTTGTTGCAGAAATGGAGAGAAAGACGAAGTTACAGGAAAAATCTGAGGATAGTATTCAATCATCATTTGAAGTGATTGAAAGCACAAGTGAATCAAGTGAATCTAAACAGTTCTTCAAGAAAAAAACGTCAACTGTAAAAACTCACAGTGACAAAAAGAAAAAAAAATGTGAACACCCATCCCAACTATTGCTCGAGAGTGTGATAGGCATAGAATATCTGATAGAGCAACAGCAGCATTAACATCAGCATTACTAGAAGACCTCGGGATTATCATAGATACTAAACAATCCCATGTCATTGATCGAAGTAAAATTCGACGTGAACGAAGTAAGCACCGGAAAGACCTGCAAGACTTGCATCATCTGGATGGCGGTACTCGAGGTCCTACATATTTCACAGGTACAAGTGGTAAACAGCTAGTTGACTGTGAAACCATGCCTCCTGTCAAATTTAAGTCAATCAATATCATCTTACCTGAACAACTGGACAACGTTGTTGACCTGAGTAGTGATCAAAAGTATCTGAAAGATATTTGCAGCGCTGTTTCATGCGGGAAGGTCACGTCCAGTCTAGTCAAACGTAACCTAGTTCCAATTTCTCATTCTAGATGGCTAACCACAGCAAACTGAATCCTTCGTCTGTACGTCGCTTCCGCAGTACCATCTAAAAAGCTCATCATATTGTCTACCTTCGTCGCAAAAGTATATGCTCCGTGTTGGTTCTCTATCAAGATCAATTCAGATTGTACGTTTGGAGCAAAACATCTATTTTCTATGATTGAAAAGTATCGTTATTTGCCGAGTGATTTGAAAACAATTGTTCAACCTGTCATCCAAAAGAATGCTCACTTTTCACACCCTGAGAATTTGATTTTGAGCATGATTACCGACAACCGAAAGCATATTCGCGAGCTAGCAATTAGGAGAATAATGAAAGCCAGGGAAATTTCTGATGCAGCTGTCGGTATTCGACTCTTTAAGGTACCAAAGTTGCACTTTGAAGCAACTGACTACACCGGCATGATAGACTGGAGCTCCACGGAAAGGTTTGAGCCTCCACTCACTAAGCACCTGCGCAACGACTATCTTCGGACTTTGATCTCTGGAGGAGAATTAAATATTGAGATAACAAAATATCCCTGCCATATACAATCAGTTGAACGAGGAGTGAAACTGGTATCAGAGGCATCGGCAGCTCTTTGTGGTGAAATAAATTGTGACGGATTTATTAGATCAACAATTCATACAAGAAAACTTATGCAAAAATTTTAAACTAAGTCACAGTACAAATTAAACAAATAAACAAGTGGATCTGACAAGATATATTTAGAAGAGAATATGTAACATATATTCTCTTATACGTATATTAGATATATTTCCTACATGGTTGGGTGGATGGGTGGGAAAGGGTGGAACTCGATATGCAGCTACCTCCTCGTGGTGAATTTTGGGTGCAATAGAAAATTGTTGCAATCAGCGAAGAGCTGTATTTTTACAGTATATTTCGTATTTACTTACTCATATAATAAATAAAACCACAATACCTGAGAATTTCACTCTTATACTAGTTTTGAGTGAAATTTCAAGTTCACTGCGGGACCTGAAGATGAAGAAATATCAAGCTAAATTTTGAAAGTATTATTCTTTTACCTCGTCGCAACTTTCGCACTTATCGCCAAAGACAAAAAAAAGCTTTTTCATTTCACCCTAATATATATACGGCTGGGAACGTTTCTTTATAAGCCTTCTGACCATTCCTGGAAGTTATACAGCGTGTGTGTGTGTGTGTGTGTGTAACATCTCTACAAATAATTAAATAGTACTATATGGTAACCCCCTCTAAGCATTGAGAACATCTCTCTCTTGCCTTTAATAAATAAATAATTAAAATAAATAGTGCTATCTGGTAACCCCTCCATATGTAAATAAATAAAATAAATAGTGTTATCTGGTAACCCCTCCATATATAAATAAATAAAATAAATAGTGTTATCTGGCATCCCCCGACTTTCTAAGCCAAGAGGAAAGACCAAGAGCATCTTTATGCGTCTGAGTCTGCAGTCGAAAGCATGGTCTCTCTTCCTCTCTCCTTCTTAGGTTAAGGTTTACCTTCTTAGGTTAGGGATACCCCTTTTGGGGGGTGGGGACATTCCACCTTCTCCAAAGTTAGGGTTTAGGTCAGGGTCACCCCTTTGGGGAAGGTCATCCTCCCTCCTCCTCCAAAAGCTCCCCCCTTCATGCAACTTGGGGGGTTACCTTCCACCCCTTGTTGCATAACCCCTCCCCATTACACCACCCCCTTCATGCAACTTGTTGCTTAACCCCCACCCCAATTCTAACATTACCCCACCCCCTTTCCAACATTGATCAACATTGCAATTGCAATTTGCACTCTCCCATTTTGCGGCCATCTTACTGAGGTTAATGCTATATAAGTGGCACTAATCAAATTTTGAACTTTTTCTCGTACTTTGGAGTATATATCCGAGACAATTTTTCCTGAGAAATACTTTCTGCTTGAGTTACTATAATTGGGATGGGCTAGGTTCAACAGTCTTTTAAAACTTATATCTTCAGTTTCAGAATATGGTTGGTTATCAATATCAATCATTTCTCCAATCCTCTTATGGAGTTCTTGCGCTTTCTAATCATTAATATCCCAATTTTGTCTTCCGTGCCAATATTTCTTGGATTGTAGCCTGAAATTTAGAGGGACTGCCGCCACTACTACCTGCACCAAAACTTTCGGTATGGGTTCTCTTTCACACTTTCTGATTTATTGCTTTCCTTTTTTATCTCTTCAGAATGTTTTTTTTCTTAAATGATTCATCATGTTACTTATTGTAAATGTTTTAGTACTTTTACCACCCCTTGATAATACCACGTTGCATAAATTGCAGATGCAAGTAGTTTTGTCTTTATCATTCATGCTAAAATATTTCCACACTATACTAGCCATTTTCTCTTCAATGACTTCTTGCAAGTTTTTAATAACACATATTTAAACAATATAAATAATTTTATATTTTATCAAAATAGTAAACAGGAGATCTGCAAAACAAATTAAAATTTAAAAAAAAATTATTGTAACCGAACGTATATACTTATTTCAAGGTCACTTTTATAACCTACACACACACTCAGACACACACCACACACGCGCGACACGTCCAATATCTTTCAATACTGTACCTTTGGTTAGCTTCCGCCTGAAGTGTTCATTCTGACGAAGGTCAAGCTGCGCGCCGGCTGCCATCACCGGGTGTCGAACCCGAGGCCGATGGATTCGTAGTCAGCGACGCTAACCACTACACTACCGAGGCGCATTAACACCGTAGGCTAATTAACTTATATAGACCATACAGTACTACCATAGTTTATGATATTGCTAATAAAACATGTTGTACCAAACAACTATTCTCAGGCTAGCATCTACAGTAGTGTTTTTCAATGCTTTATCCGAAAAAAAATAGTTTAGTTAAGGGACTGAGCAAATGTTGAAGCGAATGCCCACACACGCTCAAATTGGCCTGACAGTCTAGATTTCAAGCACTGACTAAACTAGTACAAGCCAGGCTGTAGGCCTGCACAAGCCGTCAACCCGATCCCACACACTGTCACACGCTCAAACTGGCCTATGCTAACGTGTTCCTGCAGGCAAACTGACAGGAACTGAACATGTGTCAGTGTGTGAGGTCCTTTACTCTCAAGCCAACTTGAACCCCTAGACGCTGCCAGATGCGAGAGATAGCGAGAAATGATGAGATTATGTATCTGAGAATGGTTGTTACTGCTTTTAATAAAATATAATATAATTTCTGAATTTCTGGTGTTTGCAACGTTGCATTAACTTTGAAAGCAGTACTGTCAAAATTAAAACGTAATATGAGCCTGCATTGTGTAGTACTTCCCAGATAACTACCTTCTAATATAACTGCGACCCATTTCTTTCTGTACTGTACATTTGATAATGAATATTGTTCTGCTCGACTTTATAAAACACTTTTCTAATGAAATATTTTATTTGTTTTTAGTGTTTTTGTATCATGGACATTACTGACACAAATTACATCATAAAATAGTATACGGTGTGTCATGTTTTCTTTCAAGTTCACGTTCAGGCAAACCCAGGATGTGTTTTTGTGCTACTTAAACACGAAAACATTTAAAACCAACACATATTTATGTTTGATAAGAATTAAAAATAATAAACATAAAAAAATTTAATTTATAATAAATACAAATTACAATGACATCTGGACACTAAGGGCCCAAATAGGCTGTTAGTGTAAGGTTAGATAGGGATCGAGAGGTCGGGTACCCTTGGATGGTGCACTAACTTTATTCACACTGTCGTTTATACTAGCATCCAAGATGACCTCAAGGAAAAAGAGAAATACAAATACAGAGCGATTTCATTTAATTTACAACCAGGGTGTACAGAATGAAAGGTTACAACCAAGCAAAGGCGAAAATATACTAGATTTGTTAAGAGTGGGTATCACTAAAACCATTTACTCTCCATATAGGAGATGGCAGGTGGGCAGCACAGTTAAGCTGATAATAATATTGTGGTGGTCTTTACTTTATGGTACCGAGTAATCGAATTTATAGTGCCGATTAATCGGATTTAAAATTCTTAATGATCGTCCGATTACTGACAGCCGACTTATCAGTAATCGGTAATCGACCAAATTACATATCGGCGCAACCCTATAGGATAATACAGATTTTTAAATATATTGTTGATTTTTTTGTATCTCCCCATCAACATAAGAAGGGTGACAGATTCTCTATGCTCTTATGACTACTGAAGATACAACTGATTTTTTACTTGGTCATCATGAAATGAAAAATAGTGAATGTAAGAGTAAGAATTGGTCTCCTTCCTATACACAGACAATTTTATGTTGTCATTTTCTCTACTGATGAGAACACCCAAAAAATGTGTTTTTCTATCCCTTTCCTATTCTTTGAACTTAATTGAGGGATGAAGGTTATTGAGTGGAAAAGAAGTTATCAAAATTCTTATTAGTTGGCCATACTGATAATATGTCATCCACATATCTTAACTGGTCGTTCGGTAATTCTAAATTATTAATCTTATTACAAAAAATGTTATTGTTTTTTATATGAACAGGAGAAATTCAGATTTTCCTAGAACCTTGGTAAGGCCTTTGTTGAAATGTTTCACTTTATTTTCTAATAACTTAATTTTTCTAATTTTCTAACCCATTTCAAAATAGTGAACCAATTCAACAAAGGCCTTACATGGTTCTAGGAAAAACTGAATTATCAAAACAATTCAAGAGTATGAATTCGTCTCTTCCCTATATGTATGACCTTCCTAAGACTCATAAAGAAGGTTGTCCCCTTCAGCCTATCATGTCCAATGTAGGTTCAGTTATGTACAAATTGTCTAAATAGCTTGCCAAAACACTTGTCTCCAGCTGTAGGTAGTATTTCCCCTGCTTACATAAAAAACACTCAAGATTTTTGTGATAAGATTAATAATTTAGAATTACCTAATGACCAGTTTGTCAGTTTGGACGTAAATTCCTTATTTACAAATGTGCCAGTAGACGAAAGTCGAAACCATCAATTTTTTTAAGGAAATTCTTCCTAACCTAAACCTCACGCCTCCAGTAACAACCAAGAAATTCATGGAAATGGTGAAACGCTGTGTCGAGGATAATATATTTATAGCTAATGGCAGGTTCTACAAAGAGAAGTATGGCATGCCTATGGGCAATTCCCTCTCCCCCATTTTCGCCAATTTATTTATGGAGTTTTTTGAAAGCAAATTGATGCCTTGGATATCCTTCCCCAATCAAATTTGGTTAAGATATGTGGATGACATGTTATCAGTATGACCAGCTAATAAGAATTTTGATAACTTCTTTTCCAAACTCAATAACCTTTATCACTCACTTAAGTTTAAATGTGAATGGGAAAGGGATAGAATACAATAGAATTCAATTCAACTGAAAAATTATGTGTATCGTTAGTACCCTTGTGAATATTGTACTTTTTCATGGGATTTGTCTCCTGCCAATAAAATTTGTCATTATCATTATCATATATACGGTGTGTGTGTGTATATATATGTATATATATATATATATATATATACTTACCAAAAGTCCAACTGTTTTGTAGCAGGATGGATTTTCTGTGTCGTTCATGGTTCCTTCGAATGGAAAAAAAGGACGAAATAATTAACATCCAAGGTTTTGAAGCCACTTCTAATCATAGACGTAATTTTAAAATTTTAAATCTATTCACTAATAAAGATATGAATAGGATTACACTATAAAGACGTTGAATTGATGGTATATTATGAATCGTGATCCTGTTTGTACCATACCAAATGTGTTGCCATTTGGCCTTTCAATTTTTATTACTTTGCTTGTCTTCCAAAAAGAATAAGTAATTATAAAAAATGAAGCGGTATTTTTCTGACCGATAAACTGTTCTTTCGTCAAAAAGAATCAAGTAACAAGAGTATACTGTACGAGTAAATTGCTGTTTGGAACTCTTTGTAATTTTTTAGTCCCTACCCCATAACATTAGAGAAAACTACTTTTGCTTTTATCCATCACATCACTGTTTTGCAGAATTAGGCAATCATTTTTTGGACCAATATGCATATTTAAGCTCAAATGTACCTCATTCTATAAGTAGAGAGCCTCATTTCTTGCTTGCTAAAACAATAACTTGTTTTGTTTTTTATTATTTTTTTCATTTCCTGTTTCAGATTCTATAAATGTGCAAAGTCACGGAGTCACGGATTTACTTCACGCATTCACGATTTCACTTCATAGATTCACGGATTCGCTTCACCAACTATATCTAAGTCCCGTTCTTGCAAGAACCATCCAGATTTGTTTTGTTATATATGTGGTAATTTCCAACCAGTAAAGCAGAGGCAGAATAGCACAGAATTTGTAAGAAAATTATATCTCGCTTATTTCGGTATAAAGGGTGGTGATCAGGATAAGTTAGGGGCTCCACATAGTGTATGCTGAGCATGTGTGGAGGATTTGAGTCAATGGGTTCAAGGCAAAATGAAGTCCTTACCATTTGGTATAACGATGGTTTGGCGTGACCCCAAAGATCATACCCAAGACTGTTATTTCTATTTTTGTAATATCAAGGGATTCAGCTTCAAGAATAAATCACCCATTATGTATCCATCATTGTCCATCTGCCACTCGTCCTGTTCCACACACTGATGATGTTCCCATTCCTGCATGCCCCAAAGAACTTGATGAAGTTTCTGAATCTGATACAGAACTTAGCGATCACATTGACTTTGAAATTGATGATAAGAGTTCTAAAAAACCCACAGTTATTCACTCAGGCAAAACTGAATGATTTTGTACGAGATTTTGACCTACCGAAAGATGCTGCCCAACTCTTCGGATCCAGGCTGAGTGAAAGAAATTTACTGGCTGCTGAAACTTCATATTCTTGGTACAGGAGCAGAGAACAAGAATTTGTTCAATTCTTCTCTATGGATGGTTCGCTAGTATTCTATACTGACATACCTGGTCTTATGAATACTATGGGCACAGAGTGGAGATTGTTCATTGACAGTTCAAAGTGAAATCTAAAAGCTGTTTCGCCGCATAATGGCAATCAACTGGCATCCATCTCCATTGGCTACTCTGTCCACATGAAAGAAAATTATGACAACATGAAATTCCTTCCAGATAAAATAAAATAATAGTGATCATAACTAAATCATCTTTGAAGGTGATATCCATGCTTCTTGGCCAACAATCTGGATATACAAAGATGCTTTGCTTCATATGTGAGTAGGACAGCAGAGTAAAGGCTGATCATTGGAAAAAGAAAGATTGGCTCCAAACAACTAACTTAACAACAGGCAGAAAAATGTTATCAACGAACCTCTTGTGACACCTGCAAAAATGTTGCTACTAGTGATGGATCGAGTGGTCGGTTTTTCACAACCGCGGTTGCGGTTGTGTTTGCGGTTGTCGAATTTTTTCCAACCGCGGTTGCGGTTGCGGTTATCATATACTAGGAAAAATGCGTAATTATTAACTGGATTTAGCCACTATAGTGCGATTTAGCCACACTTGGTACATAATATATACTAAATAGTATTTATTTAGTAAATACCTTATGTTGAACACAAGTTTTGCAATACACCGCTACCGCTATTTGTGTGTTGCAAAACTTGTGTTCAACATAAGGTATTTACTAAATAAATACTATTTAAATGAAGTATATTCTAAACTTATATAGCTATTATGAAAGAATAGGTCAAATTAATTAAAACCATATTTTGCACTAAGTGTGTTACCAGGATGAGGGACGAGGACCCATCGCACTGTTCATCCCACCTACCACTTTCCCCAGCCTCCACCCATTGGAAAGTTATGGATTATTATTCATTTGAAAAACTGATGTCAAACTTAATGACAGGCAGTGTGAATTTCAAGAATAATATTTTTGCTGCATTTTCACCTTTCAAGCGGCAACGCCTCTCATCGTACAACGTTCCCGCTCCACGCATAAAGAGACCCATCATTTTCTTTTTAAAAAAAGAAATATTTCTAATTAACCTAAAATTAAAATTAACTAAGCTTTTACAACCGCAACCACCGCACTTATGGAACGGCGGTTGCGGTTACGGTTGCGGTTGTGAATTTTTGTGCGGTTGTAGTGCGGTTGCGGTTGCGGTTGTGGTTATTCGATCCATCACTAGTTGCTACCACCATTACACTTTAACCTGGGGCTAATGAAGCAATTTGTAAAGGCTTTAGATAGAGATGAAAACTGTTTCAAAAACTTTTCTGACCAATTCTTTTCTCTAAGTGAAGAAAAAATAAAAGCTAGGGTGTTCGATGGCCCTCAAATACAGAAACTAATGAAAGATGACAACTTTCTTGATTCAGTGTTAAATGTGAAGAAAGCGGCTTGGACATCATTCAAAAATGTTGTTGAAAATTTTCTAGGAAACCATAAAGCCAAAGACTATAGAACAATTGTCAATCACATGTTGAAATCCTATGAAAAACTTGGTTGCAACACGAGTGAAAAGTGCATTTCTTTCACAGCCACTTGAAGTACTTCTCTGAGAACCTTGGAGCGGTTAGTGAAGAGCAAGTGAAAGGTTCCATCAAAACATAAAAAATATGAAAAAACGATATCAAGGAAAATAGAATGTCAGTATCATGGCTGACTACTGTTGGTATTTGAAGAGAGATGTTTCCGAACCAAATTTCAAAAAGACATCTAAAAAGAGGAAATTCACCCAAATTCGTTGATGTATATAGCCAAAGAAAAGTAATCTAAAATGATTCTTTCTGTGAATTTTATTGTATTACTGTTCTTTTACTCAGATTTAAATAAATAAAGTTGTTTTGGTGTGAAGTTCAAAGTTTTTAATTTGTTTCTAAATGTTTCAACAAAGTTATGTTTATATCATGCGCATAAAATCAGGAAGTTTTATCAGAGATTTTGTGAGAAAATGTAATCTGATAACAAAAAACTGATACCAGATTTTGAGTTAGCACCCCAAAATTGTATTACTCCATCTACTTTCAAAGAAACAACGGAATTTTTTTTTCTATTTGTATACTGGTGTAATTCAAATATTTCAACGTATAAAAATATTTAAGGCTTACCTTCAAAATCAGCTCCCAATTTGGGATTAAAAATTATGTATGTATAACTTCTTTTGAACTCTGACTGGGAAGTTAAACGAAAAGATAAATCTACAAGTAACAAGTTTATTGACCAAGAAGAGTGGGAATAAATTAATATAAAAAATTATAAGAATTAAAGGCATTTCACGGTCAGTTATACCAATAAATGAATAGAATTAACTTTGAAAACTATGGAAAATAAATTAACAGAAATGACATTTATCAAACGATAACCACCAAATGATAAGTAACATATGACAAATGATAATCGATCAAGTAATAAGGATATTAATAACTTAAATGAAAAAACAAATCTAAATTGAACAGTAACCTAACCCTAACTCTAAATCTAAGTACAAAAAATAACTAAATCTACAGTAAATATAAAAAAATAAGGTTCACTAATTAATAATTGCACAGATTTTATGTGGTACTACGAGTATACAACACAAGCACTTATGTTGACAATGTTAATAATTTCAAAATGGTAGATAGTACCACTGCTTTTAGCACATCACCAGTTTCATTTATGCACTAACGTTTGAACTTTAATAATTGTGAAATCGTAGATAATACCACCACTAACGAGTACCGCGCATGTTTGCTTTAAAGCACTAATTGTTTATGCATTAATTATCTTGGCTCTAATTATTTAAGTATTAATTATTTAAATAAAAATTAACCTAAGCTCTAACTGTTTTAGGCACTTATATTCTGAGAACTAATGTTTTAAGCATAAATATAACCACAACCGATGATGGATTTATTTTGGGCAGTAACTGTTTTTAACACACCACACGAACATGTGAAGAGGTACACTTTGAGCCAAGCTCACCTCATAGCTCATAGCTTTCGCTTTTAGCACAATTACTGATAATTGTGAAAATAGTGTATCCAAGCAGAACTTCTTTAATTAGAGCAAGCACTATTTGGAGTTCTGCCAACCATCCTTTAATGGTCCTAGCTATTCCTAAGTACCTATGGCCTGGCTTCATTCATTAGAAGAACATAAAAGAAAAACTTTGAAGCTTTTCTCAACAAATTTCTTCTTAAAAAAGCTTAAAAACAAGAAAACTAATCTTAGTATAACAGTTAAGTTAATCTATCGACCTACATGATTATAACAAATGAAATAACAACGAAATCAGTTTACCTTAATGAGTGCCTAGAGTTCCTTCTTTGTTCCAGCTAGGCTTCAAGGAAGAGAAATGCAAAGGGGTGAGCAAGATTCCTTTTAGAAACTTTTAAATTCTAAAGTGAATGCGTAGGTTGAGTTAACAGTTCTATTATTCTCTTAAGATGCTTCTATCAGCAATCTTACTATTTGTTATTAGAATGATAAAAATGTTTCATGAAAAAGAAAAAGAAAATTATAATATATTATTAATAATGTAAATTGTTTATTTCTAATTGAGCGCCCAAAAAAGCCACCTTCACAATATATTATCACATTTGTAACAATGATCAGTCACCATTACTTTCTATTAAACTTAAACTTAGTAAAATTCCATGTCATTTACTTAGTTATTCTCCCCTATCTCTCTCTCCTCCCTTCATACGCGATTTCTAATCTGGACTGAGGGGAGAGGAAGGGAGTGGAATAGGAGTGAAGTGGCAGAGGGGGGGGGCCACTGACGCTGGAGGGGGTGAGGGGTGACACCGATAGTGAAGAGATGATGGGTGGCACTAAAAAGTGAACTTTTCTTAAGCCCTTTTAATACCCCAGGGGTCCATTCCAATAGGGTTTTAAATCCGTTAATGGTTTCTAATCCAAAATAAAAGAAATATAAAAATTATTTTATTTTAAATATATAGGCTATATATAACCTTGGTTTAGCTTCCGCCCGAATTCTTCATTCTGACGAAGGACAAGCGTGTCACTTCACCTTAGACCTACAGTTTAAAGTGTATTCCGAACCACGCCCCACCTTCGTGTGTGAGTGTGTGTGTGTGTGTGTGTGTGTGTGTAGATATATATATATTATATATATATATATGTGTGTGTGTGTGTGTGTGTGTGTGTGTGTGCGTACGCATCAATAATGGAAATACATGGATTATGGACGGTTTCTACCACGCTTAAATAAATATATATATATATATATATATACCAAAAATAGTGCAGTTATTAGAGAAGATTTCTATATATTAAAATACATGTTTAATATATATACACGTCAAAAATGGAAATACATGCTTTAAGTTCTACCATGTTTAAATAAAATAGCAAACTCGCACATGATCGAGTCCACACTTACACCCTCATTGCTCTATACTACACAATAAATGCGATTTAACATTATTTCACCACTCAAAGTATGCGGGTATCGATATTCAATATAAAGGGCATTCAACTCGTTTTTGTACCCACTTTACAATTGAGGGACAAACTATCACCCTCTTTAAACGCGGGTAGAATACAGTCAAAAGCACGCACAAAGACGACATCGTTTGCTACAACATCACCATTAAATTTAAGTTTATAAACACTCCTTTCCAAACGGTTGTTTACTCTTTCAACGCTGACCTTTTCAACTGTAAATTCTTCTTCACAACTCATATCGGCAATTGAAGTATGTTTCTAAATCGTGCGACAACTGTCTTATATAAAGAAATAATTCTTCAGGGTGAACAGTGAAGGTGAGTTCAGCCCTGTACCGTTCTAGCCCTTTGTACCAAAGTTCATGATATTTTGAAGAGTCTGCACCTTGTAAATACGCATCCAGTTACAAACCATTCTCGCCTTGTTCGACCCTACACTTGGTAAAATCATCGAGCAGTATGGTGTACGCATATTCAAGCACCGTGTCAAAATAACGCATATCAGCAGGACGGACGTCTAATATAGGTTTCAGTTTACGAATCCGACGACTTTAAACATTCTGTCAAGAATGAAACGGCTTCTTCAATATCAACCGTATATCAACGCAGGGATGTTTTGTATCACGATTTATGGATAGCATACAAATAACGGCTTATGAGTGTGCATCGCTAACCTGCTTCTTTTTTACCCTACACCTGCACCGGTATTACGCCTGAATACACGCACAGACTTGAGCACGGACACGTCGTATACTGCGTTGAGGATGCTGCTCAAAGGAAGCTCCATCTTTTAATAGTTTTCTATTGATCCTGCGAGGTGAGAACGTCCAGACAGGTCAAGCTCTGAGGTGACTATGAGCAGCCGGCGCGTTGTTTTTGGACACGGAAGGGCCGCGCGGGTGGTTGGGGAGGGGCGGTGTGTGTATGAGTCACACAGGGTTGCGTCGTTTCCAGCTGTTAGAGAATTTTTCCATCTGCAATACATGAAGTAATATCGGTTTTAATGTATTATCACACCCACTCCCTGGAATGCGTACCATACATCTACATTCAGGGTATTCATCACTGTACTTTCTCGAACTATGCACAGTTTATTCACACTCCGGCGATCTATTTGAGAGAAACATGTGTCCGTACTTGTCCTTTTTGTTGGACAAACTATACTCGTCCCTATACTCTACTAAAAACTCGCACAAGCCTTTAGCTACAACTTCACTGCACACCTCGTCATAATATACATGGATGTAGTGGTAGAGGAATTTCAGACTTCCTATAACCACAAAATTTACATTCACAGCCCCACTCTACTCGTGCTCGGTGTGATGTAACATGGCGTATATATATCTCTTGCACCAGCATTCTAGAATTAGTTCCTTGTACTGTTTTGTTGGACGAACCAAATAAATAAAATGATTACAAATTTACAAGCGTGTAAGCCGCTTTGCACCAAAACATTTATTCATTCATTAATGTTATCATATTTGCTGAAATAAATTTATATAAATAAAAGTTTATGAAGGTATTCACCACAATTTTGTATTTATGTACAATACTTTAGACAAATCATAGGGCTGTGTATGATGGTGAGGCATTCTAAGGGCTTTTATTTTCGCCTACATCCAACACCAATTGCTGTATGTGCGGTCCCACACCAGCCTTCTTGAATTAGTTCCTTGTACTGATGTATTGGACGAACCGAATAAATAAAATGATTACAATTGATTTATTAATTTGAATATCTACTACACTAATAGGTGCGTCTCGCGGCTTGCCGAATTCCAGTCTGACTGAGATGTTCCCACTCTGCTGTGGGATTATGTGCGTGTTTATACTCGCAGATAAGTCGGGGGAGAGGTCAAAGGGGTAAAGATTGACCCTCTCAACGAATTCCTTCTGTTACGCCGATTCCTAATTCGTTGCAAGCACCGGCAATATGTGCAAGATTGCTATAGGCTCTCGAGCAAAGTGGGAACTCGTCATCTGTAGAATAATTCGTTTCCAATGTCGCACCTAAGGCCACCCCATTAACGTAGAGAGTTATATTTTTTAAGGCCGAAATTTTCGAACTTAAATGCGGTCTTTTTGGATTTTATATTCACAGAAGCGTTTCCTGCATACCAATTAATATCCTTTTAGATAGAGCTCCAAGAGCAACATTTTCTATCTGCTTCGATGTTAGCCCTGAGGGCAATGTATACAGCTTCAGTTGGACTCTATTAATTGGGTATTTTACTGTGGCGTGTACTAAATTTTTTCAATTTCTAGTTGTTTAGTAAAGCTTAAATTCACTCGACGCAAGTGGAGATATATTTCCATAATATGAATCACCACAAGCTTCGAGCTCTCTTCTTGGTCAGCACGCAGATTTAAGCAAATCTCAGTGCTCGTACGAGTGAGCTCAATTTCATATCGACCCCATTCACAAGCAGCTTCTCTTGGAATGAGAAATCTGTGTGGAGGCGCCCAAAGCATTCACATATCTTTTTAGATTTTCCAAATTTGGCCTTTATATTACTTTCATCTTTAGCTTGATAATACCTTCGGCAGTTAAAAAGGTGTCCTCCGATTCTTTTGTAAAGTTGAGAACATTTTCCAGATAGACCCGTAGTTGATAGTAGCCAGACCCTGCCGAGACGTTGATTTGGTTTAAATACACGTCACACTGACTGAATATGGAGTGTATAAAGTTTGTTTCTGGGTTCCGTTCCATGCACACAACTTGGGTCAAAAAAGTAAGGGCCTGAGCTTGGGATCACGAATTCTACAGGAGTACTTGGCGAGCTAATGGTGTTTAGCGGATTAACTGTGATAAAATCGCTATGCTCTATAGATATTTGTGTCGGGGGCATGTCAAAGAGGGCCAGCTCCGATTTACAACATTGTGAACTTTGAATCTTTGATGATTTCGATTGTGCGACAATTGAGCAAGTAAACATTGACCGAGTGCACTTTGAGCGAGGGAAATTGAGCGAGTACAAATTGAGCGACTTGACGCCTTGAGCGATTAGGCAAACTGAACGAGCACAAATTGAGCGAATGAGAAAACTGAACGATTTGACGTGACATCCAAGGATATTTGGAATATAGAGATCGAAGAACACTTCATCACTCAAAAAAAGTACTTCGTACGACTCATTGGGAGTTTGCAAAAGAGTCCCCGGCTGACAACTTACGTATTGCTCTAAATGTGGTGACTTCAGAACATTGGGCGACTGGACTACTAAAAGAAGTTTAAAGGTTCAAAGGCTGTGTAAAGAGCTGCTACGCTATCCTGATGTACATCCTGGCGGCCATGTTAGTGCTGAGGAGCGATCTCAGGGAAATACTAGGCCTGCGATCGACGACGTACTATGCGGACAAAAAGTTTTTGCATTCAAAAAGGGGGTAGGAGTACTCTACGGGGGCTCTGCCCCCCTTACCCCCCGATACCTAAATAATACAACTGATATTGTCTCGAGTACACGAGGGTGCACAGCAAGGTATTGACAGCTTTAGCTTTTGTTGAATCTGAGCGAGTCGCCGATTCATTCGATAACCTGAACGCGTACGAGAACAAAACAACCTACATGAACTCACCCCTTTGGACGCGTACTTTGAGGACACCTATATTGGAAGACGCCAACGTAGGGGAAGGTAAAAAGCAGCATTTGATAGTGGAACATGGAATGTTTGGGAAAGAACGAAGAATGGATTGCCTCGAACAAATAACAAGATTGAAGGATGGCACCGAGGTATTCAATCCATGTTCAAGGGTGCAAGGCCTGCTGTGTGGAAATGCTTGATTGCATTGGAAAAGAAAAGTACTGCAGCACGCTGAATTAGTCCAACTGCAAACAGGAAGTCAGGGAAAGAAAATGGGAAATAAATACGAACAAGTAAACGTTCGCTTGCAACGTCTGATCAAAGGTGATAATGATGAAAGTATTCTCCACTTTCTGCGTAATGTTTCCTACAATTTGGAATTACATATATAATTCACTGCTTAACTTATTATATTTATAAATCTGTTTTGAATAAATATACATTTTAATTAAATATATCTGTTTTAAATAAATATTTTTTACAAGGTGAATGTTTATTATTTTTGTGTCAGCTTGCGTTCAGTTTGCACTTGCTCAATTTGTACTCGCTCAGTAAGCCTAATCGCTGAATGCGTCAAGTCGCTCAATTTGTACTCGCTCAATTTCCTTCGCTCAAAGTGCAATCGCTCAATGTGTATTCGCTAAATTGATGCAGGACCGATGATGATTTCGTCTCGTGTACGCTTTAAGTGCTTTTTTAGACCTTCTTTAGGCTTAACACCGGCCATTATGTCTTCTACCGTGTTAAGACCTAATTGTAACGCTTTCCTGCAGAGATATCTGACACCACTCTTCAGGAAGGGAATAGCCGTAGGCAATATGGTTGAAAAAAATGGACCCAATCCCACTCCCGCGCTGATATCTCACCTCTTGATAGACTCTAAAAGGCCTTCGGGTCATTCTATCACAGTGCGACGGAAGTGAAGCTTCACTGTTAAGCTCCCGTCACCGAATGGAAAATTTATGCTTAATCGTTCTTATATACTGTATATTGAGATACTGGTTAGTAGGTTAGCTGGACTTTAACATAATGAGACTTGTCGTATGTGATGCTTAAGCGCCTTCCTCTATGATTAGGAATGTGGATGATGCGCAGCAGCCGTGCCTGGGTATCCCAACAAACTGATGCTCCACGATATTGCTGTAAATATAGCATATGTCCGGGGGAGGTTCTCCAGAGGGCATCTTCTCCAATTTTAACTGATACAATAAACTCGTCAAGTCATCTTGTGACTCGTAAAAAGTATCTCTTTCGTCAGCCAGATCATTTTTTTTCGTCAGCCAGACTCTGTACGGAACGGACGCATTTCCTGAGCTCTCTGATATTGCATCTACTTTTGCATATTGCTAAGAATTTTACTTTTGGAAAGTTTTGAATTTTATATACTCGCGTTTATATTCACATTGTTATAGTTAAGTAATTGAATATTAGTGGTTCTTAGCGATTTAGAAGTTTTCATAGCGTGCCGGCTTAATTTAACTTAAACTTGTGACGGTTATAAACTAATTTTTAACTGCGCGATGCCGTCGCAGAAATCGTCGTGTGTTAGGTGTGGGGTAAACCGGTGGTATTCGGAATTTAAAGATTATAACGGCGGTCCTATGGCGATTACCGAGAGATCAGTTTGTTTCTTTTGCGAGTTAATGGAGGAAATAGTTGACATAAAACACAGTATACGTGAGGTAACGGAAAGACTTGCAACGCTTGATGAGGGCAGGGGTAGGGCTATGGTTGACGAAAGCCGAACCAATACTAACGTTGAAGACGTTAGTAATTTGAAGGGTGAGGTGGGTAACCTAGTTTCTAGTTTAAGTAGCTTGTCGGGAAGGTTGGATAGAGTTGAGGAATGGGTTAAGGGTGGTCCGAGATTAGTAGATGGGGGGATTTAGAGAAGTTAAGGGTGGAGCTAGGCCGCGTACGTTAAGTGATAGGAATCTCCCCCCCCCCTATCGAGGTTTCGAACCCTTTCGCCCATTTGCAAAGGGACGTGAATGAGGGGGAAACTATTTTAATTGGGGGACTCTCTAGTGCGCCATATGGACACAGAGTTCGTTAAACAGCATCCAACCAAGAGGAGGAGGGTCTGACTCCCAGGGACCAGGGTTGACAGAGTTAGAGACGAAGTGGACAGGATTGACGTTGCCTCCCGTCACTCGATGTTGGTGACGATGGTAGGGGGCAACGACTCGTATAGGCCCGATACGAGAGTGCCTGACCTTTTGGAGAGATATAGGGGGTTAATTAGGTCCCTAAAGGCGAGGGCAGATAGGTCTTTAGTTTTAGGTATTACCCCTAGGCACGGTTTGGGTCTTAGGATTACGTCTGAAACAATATTTTTGAATAATAAATTAGAAGAGATTTGTGCTAAGGAAAATGTACCCTTCGTAAAGCTGTGGTCCGAATTCAGTGTCCTAGCCTTTTTATAAAAGATAGGGTGCATTTTAATGAAATAGGTAATGCAGGCTAGGTAGGTTAATTGACGAAAAGGTAACGAAAGCTGTATAGATCGAAGCCTTTAAACGTTGTGGGTCCGGGGAACGCGGGCCCGACGTGAAAAATAGTTTAAAACGCCGGCCCGTGGTAAAAAATAACTTAAACGTCTTTTATTGTAACGCGCGTAGTATTAGAAATGAATTAAACGAATTTAAGGCGATAATTTATTCCGGCAACTACGATATAGTTGCTATCACTGAAACGTGGTTAAATACCGTGACTCGGGACTTGTTGGGGGAACTTGATATACCGGGTTTTAAACTCTTTACTAATGATAGGTTACATAGGTTTGGTGGCGGCGTTTTGCTGTACATTCGTAATTCCCTGAGGGCTATCGAGGTTAAGATAGATTTTCCGGCAGCAATTAATGCGATATGCGTTGAAGTTAGAGCGCGTAGTATTAGTTTTAATTTTGTTGTTTATCCCTTTGAGGACCAAGGGACATATTTGTCCCAAGGCAATAATAATATAAATTGTACAATGATGCAACGTTTCTACAAATACATCTACATGTTTATACAAGTATCGTTTAGTTGTCGGAAAATTAACCCAAAAATGGGTCATTTAAGTGACTATAGTTACTAATATCTAATTGTAAAACACAATGAAACTTAAACTTTTAAGTTCAAAGAAACGTATACTGGTCGTCAAAGGGCTATAGACCTCCCGTTCAACCCCTCGATACCGATACTAGATTTTACGCACTTCTTGATAACTTTATTCACAATCGGAATAGTATAATTGTCGGAGACTTTAACTGCCCTAATGTTAATTACGAGACTTTTACTGGTAATGAGGAGGGTTTGAGATTGATTGAGTTCCTGGAAGATAATTTTTTACGACAGATGGTTACCAAACCAACGCGCGGTGACAATATTTTAGATTTGGTGATGACGAACGGCAAAAATATAGTCGAAGGTTCAGAAGTAGGCGAGAGTTTAGGATGCAGTGATTATCAAATTCTTAGGTTTAAGTTATTGATAGAAAACACTAAGGATAGTAACGTAACAGAAGTCTATGATTTTCGTAGGGCTAATTTTGATTGTTTTGCGGATAGGATGGGAGTAGTGGACTGGGAGAACTTATTTATGGGTAATGACACAAATTTGCATTGGGAGGCGTTTAAAGAAAGTTTTTATGAATATTGAAAGGGAGTTTATTCCTCTTAGCCCCAAGCGCGCTAGAAATCATGGTAGGCCCAAATGGTGGACTAGGGAAATAGGCGAGTTCATAAACGAGCGTAATAGAGCGTATAGACTTAATGAGCGCAATAGCACGGCAGCTAACTTTAATAGATATATCGAGCTTAGACGTCAGGTTAAAAGATCAGTTAGGAATGCTAAGCGTAATTTAGAGATACTTATAGCTGCGGATAGTAAACATAATCCAAAAAAGTTTTCTGAATACGTCAATAATCGTAAGCCGATAAAAGATAACATAGGCCCTCTAGTGGATGTTAACGGCGCTTTGGCTTCTGACGCTCAGGCAATGGCGAGTATTTTCATTAACTTTTTTGCGACAGTTTTTACCGTAGAAGACGTAAACAATGTCCCCGACGTGGACGATATCGTTCCATTTAGTAGCGAGACTATTTTGGATGAAATAACTGTTTACGAGGGTGAGATTGCGCATTATATCGATAGGCTAAAAGTTAGCAAGGCTCCAGGTCCTGGCGCTTTTTATCCCAGACATTTGAAAGATTTGAAAGACGTAATTGTAGGCCCCTTAACGAAGATTTTTAATCAGTCACTCGAAACGGGGATTATTCTTGAAGACTTCAAATTAGCTAACGTTACGCCTATTTTTAAAACAGGCGACCGCACACTAGCTACCAATTATAGGCCCATTAGCTTAACGTCAATTGTCGGTAAACTTTTGGAATCTGTAGTTAGGGATCGTATGATCGATCACTTAAAAAGTAGAGATTTGACTAATAGTAGTCAGCATGGGTTTCGGCGCCATAGATCTTGTTTAACTAATTTGTTAGAATTTTATAACGAAATAGTGCGCGAATACGATAGGCATAGAGCGGCTGACGTTATTTATTTAGATTTTAAAAAGGCGTTCGATACAGTTCCGCATAGAAGATTAATTGCGACGGTTAAAGTGCACGGTATACGCAGTCAGGTAGCTAACTGGTTAGAGGAATGGCTTCGTGCTAGGAGACAGAGGGTCGTTGTTAATGGTAGTGAATCAGGGTGGTTGGATGTACGTAGCGGTGTCCCACAGGGTTCAGTGTTAGGCCCATTGCTATTCGTAATCTACATTAACGACATAGATGTAGGATTGACTAGTAACGTGTCAAAATTCGCGGACGATACTAAAATAGGCGGTAGGGTTGTTAACGAGGACGATAGAAATAGGCTCCAAGACGATGTAAATCGGATTATGGAGTGGATGGTTAAGTGGCAGATGCAATTTAATGTAGACAAATGTAAAGTTTTGCATATAGGTTCTCGTAACAATAATTACACGTACACGATGGATGATAGAGAGTTAGCGAGCGTTGACGAAGAAGTAGATTTAGGTGTACGCGTCTCTAAGGATTTAAAGGTTAGGAACCATGCCTGGAGTCTTGCGCAAAAGCTAATAGGATGTTAGGCTTCATAGCGCGTAATTTCGAATTTAAATCGAAGGAATCAGGCCTCATTTAGAATATGCCGTTCAGTTTTGGTCCCCGTATTTGCGTGAGGATATTGATAGGTTAGAAAGGGTTCAGCGTCGTGCCACGAAACTAATTCCGTCATTCCGCAACAAGCCTTATGAAGATAGGATTAAAGAGTTAGACTTGCATTCACTCGAAACTAGGAGATTAAAGGGGGAGCTTATTGAAGTTTTCAAAATCGTTAATAACATTGATAACGTAAATTTTGACAAACTGTTCACTTTCGATAATAGCAATACTCGTAATAACGGATTTAAGTTGCGTGGCAGACGTTTCATTACTAATATCGCTAAAAACTTCTTTACGTTTAAAGAAATTGATAAATGGAATAATCTTCCCGCGTCAGTCGTTCACTCTACCAGCGTTAATATGTTTAAGAACCGTTTAGATAGGCATTTTAAAAATATTAACGTTGTTTAAAATTTAAAAAAACAATTAGTAACAGGAGCTCTGGGAGTGGTGGTCGAGGATGAGTCTGTTGACAATTAATGCCAGCTTGTGACATGCCAGCGTGATGCCAGCAATAAAATTTAAAAAAAATAAAAAATTAGACTAACATGAACGTAGATGTAGCTCGTAGAGTAAACTAACCCACTTTTTGTTTAACTTTACCTACTACTTTTTTTTTGTTATCCTCTCCTTACTTGCATGTCTGTAACTCTCTTTACTTGCATGTCTGTAGTTTGCATGGTATGACTGTGAGTTAAGGCTGTGTTTGCATGGTTTGTGAGCGTTCTTATTTTACTTCTTTTCATCTTTCACCCCTTTCCTATTCTCTCCGACTATTTTTCTGACTTGTCGGCAGTGGCCGGCGGATGATCCATGAGTGATAGGTGTTGCTACTTATTTAACCCCTTATTTTCTTCTCTTAACCCCTACTCTTTCCTTTCTCTCGGGCTAACCTTAGAGTGGATCTTAGGGTCTTTGTTAGCCTTAGCTTCTGTAGATCTGTAGATAACTACCCTCAGGTATAATTTTGAACAGTCCTTTGTCTTTAATATTTCTGTTAGCCGTTGATTTTAGCAACAAAGTATGGGCCGGTATGCCTATGTTTACGACTTCAAAAAGTAAATCGGGGGTGGGGTGAGGTATGACCTTTCAAGACTCTTATTTAAAGCCCTCACAATGTCCGGGGCTGTGTTATAATGACCATGTCCTAGCGTTACTATTGCAGTACTGTATCTCCACGAACCAGACTGAAAGTTAGTGTCATTTAAAGTTATATCTAATTTTTCACACTCATCACGGTTTCTAAGAACCGAAAAACGGGTTCTTTATTATCAATACTTAAAAATTTGGTAGCCAATTGAAATTCGTATGGGCACATGGAGTTCTGTTACAAAGATAGCCAGGGTGTTCTTAGGATGTACACACAGAGAAGAAGAGGACGGGAGTGTGACGTAGAAGTTGTATATTATTTAAGCTTCATTATTGCATCAGCTTTAATATAGGTGTTGAAGCTTTCTGGGTACCCTAGCCATTTCACCGGGTGCATTTTTCTCTTTCCTGAACCTATGTTGCCTAAAGTTTTTTCACTTTTAAACACTTTTTTCCTAAATTAAACGACACTTTCTGTACCTCCTCTCCATAAAAGCCCCCTACAATTTCTTCCCCATTCAAATCTTTAATGTAATATAGCATTATCTCGCTTTTAGGTTTCATACCCTAACTTTAAAAATCTCACGTGTCCATCCTTTCTCATATCCCTTCCCGAATTTATTACCCGAACGCGACAGCCTTACATAATCATTGATTTTGAAACGTTTTGAGTGTGGCATGGTTCTACGAATATTTCTTTTCACCTCACACTCTGTGTGCGAACCTCTTTCGAAAATTTCATTAGGTGTTGTTCCAATCGCTCGGTGGTGTGAACGGTTGTAGGATGAGGCAAGCGAATCCAGAATGTCTCTCTATCTGTGTGTTTTTATGTGTGAAATAGCGATGCATGCGTTCGTTTATGGTACGTTGAACTCTTTCAGCTAAAGATGCTTTATGTATAGAATAGCTAGTGTAGTAACTGATATTAAACTCTGTCAGCATGAGTAGTATAGCCGAAAAATGCTTGAGTGCAAGTTGCAATTCAATATTACGTAATGTTGCAAGAGTGCCAACCCCCACCCCTTTTGTTGCCAACCCCAAAATGGGGCTGGAAGGGGTATGCAAAATGGAATTATCCCCCAAGCTGATCCCTCCAAAGGGGAGCGCCAACCTTTATTGCCAACCCCAAAATAGGATTGCAAGGGGTATGCAACTTGGAGGCGGAGTTCTCCCCCAAGCTGAACCCCCCAAAGGGGCAAAGAGAAAGAGAAAGAGAGAAGAAGGTAGAAACCCGAAGGTGGGAACCCAGAGGAAGGGTGTTCACTCGGCTGATTGCCGAGCTCATATGGGGTTCTCCAGCCACCCGCCGCTACTTACAGGGCACCAAACAGCCAGTTAGCTTAAGCAGTCAGTGGGGTGTGCTGCCATATAACGCCATGTGTTTAATTAATTATCATATAGTATTCAGCCATTTGGCTGCTGAGTTGCCAGATAACGCTATGTGTTTAATTAATTCTCACATAGTATTCAGCCATTTGGTTGCTGAGTTACCAGATAACGCCATGTATTTTATTTAAAGCATATATTCCAGTTGGTTTAGAAGGCCGATTTGGCAAATAGCAATTAATTATTTATTCTGTTTTAGAAACAAATGATATAAACGTGTTCAAGAAATAAATAAAACACCATTACGACGTTCTGTTTATTAATTAATGTTTATACAATGGGGTGTATATATGATCAAATAATAGAACAGAAAATATATAATCATACAAAGCATAGTATTAACAAGATATTAGAAAAATATATTTATATTATATATATATATATTAGGGTGTGACAGTTGCCCCAACTTTGTCCTACAATGCTGTTCAAACTTTTGGTGTTGCATATTGACATAAAACATACTCACGTGCAACTGTTTGAAGATTCATGCATATTCGAGTGAGCACCAGCAATTTGAAAAATAGCGATTTTGCTTATACGGCATACGCGCCTATATATGAGATTACACAACCATCATAAGGGATATTAACACAAATCATTTGCCTGTCTTAATTAAAAGTTGTTATCACTAACACAAAAAAGTTAATCATTCTTATTCTCTCATGGTACATTAAGGGATTTTATCATATATTCACAAGATATTATTTCTCTAGAGCAAGAAACCATGATTTCTGTTCGGAAACAGATGATCGTTTGCGCTGATTAGGAACGCGGAGTCTGTCATTTTCAACTACTTGAAGGACTTCTTGAAAGCGCTCCTCATCCCTGGCAACATTAAGAAAGTCATGGCAAAGTTTTACACCACGCTCTGCAGCCTCATTGACGACCTGAAGCTTGTCCACAACCCGTTTCATGTTCAGGTAGTCGTCATGATCCGCCCATTCACTGGCTGGACTGTGGAGAAACTGATAGGGCATGCCTAAAATGGTGAAGAACCGGCTTGAGTCAGGCCCAATTTAGTCCACCAGGGCAGTGCCACTTTCGGGACAGGGGAAGATATGGCTTTCCATAGCCCCCATGATTGAGCCCCACTCTCTTAGTAACTTCAGTGCCTTCATGGCAAAGAAGGGCCTTCCTCATCTCCTCTTTTGTCCTTTCTTGTACTTGGGACGAGAACAAAGCCAGTGGGGCCAACTCCTCAGTTAGGTACCAAGTGTGTCTACCGAGTGCCACACGTGCTTTGTCAACTATTGTGGCGTCATATGGGGCAAATTCAGCCAAGGTTTCGACCAAATTCAAGTCATTCAGTGGCGCACTTGCTGGAACGGGGCAAACAATCCACCATGGGACATAAACAGCGAATGTGAACACAGCAAACCGTTCTAACTTGCTGATTTGACTTTTAGTCACAACCTCGGCTTTGGGAAACTGCTCTTTGATCTGGCCTGACAAAAGAACAATCTTGAGGGTATAGAGCAGTTTAGCCATCCACCTTGCTTTGTGAAGTGCGCCGGGGTAGACCATTGTGAAGTTTACTGGCTCGGATCCTTTAGTTACAAGCAGCAGACAAAGCTCTACCAGCTCCTTGTAGTCGCCACGTGTAAATGGTTGGGCTAGAGATTCACGGAAGAAGTCAGCCATCTCCTGCTGGCGCTCCTCAAATACTCCAGGCATTGCGGGGTAGTAGTATTTCTTTTTTTCATTGTACGCCAGTTGAGAGAAATGGTTCTTGAACCTAGAAATGCAATTATTGGGATTATTGTATTTCGTACTAATCTATAATATTGTTTTAGGGGTATTAAGATTGATATGATCGATCATTTGCTTGATGTTAGTAGATCTTATAAGTCTAATAAAAGAAATTCCACTAAATTTGTTCATTAGATAATAATATTCCTTGTTATTTTGTAAAGCTTATGACTCACCTCTGGAAAACCATTATGTTTGGACTTGAAGAGCCCTCCACTTTCAAGCAATCCTAGCAAACACCTAGGATGACTTCGCCCACATGCCTGCGACAGGCGCACCAGAATACGGCACGCTCTAATTCCTTTTGGAGGGAGACGCAAGCAGCTGTTTTTTGTCCTGAAAAAAAAATGTAATTGTAGTTTAAGGCCACCATTTCAGGCACGTGCTTTTTGCAGATTTCTGTTAAATCATTCACTGTATTTTGGTATTAATGTCGTGATAAATTCACGCTGATGTTTGAAATAGGTTTACCTGTATTGGATGAAGTTGTGTCGAAAACCATACCAACGACATTCTGTTCACACTCCCAATCGACCAGAAGTTGTTTGGTTGCTGTTGATATCAAGTCTCCTTGAACCAGGCCAGCTTTTTGAGTCAAATGCGGAAGAGGTGGGACTCCAAGAAGCTTTGTGCCATTGACACCAGACACAAGAATGGGCAGGCGGTCATCAGTGCCTTTGGAATCCAGCGTGTCCATAAGTTTACCATCCCAGTGCACCAGTACTTTGTCTAATGGTTGCCATTCATCCATGATTTTTAAACTTATTTCTGACACGATGGAAGCTCGGTATCGGTGGGCCGTCCTTGCATTTAGACTCAGCTTTGATGTATCTCCACCACATGCAGATACAAGGGAGTACACAATTGCACTCAGCTGGGTCGGCGAGATGTTGTTTCGAACAATGCATGAAACAAGTTCTGCCGACTTCAGAATATCATGTGGCACAAAAATTGAAACTCCCTCTTTCACTGTTCTCCGATGTTTTCTCTTTGGTTCAGCAGTGCTGGCCTCATCAATGTCATCGTCCTCATCAGAGCTAATAGGTGAATCAATATCGGCCTGTACATTCTCAGCATGATCACATTGCTCTCTCTCTTGTCGCTTCTCTTCTCGCATCTGCCTTTTATGTCGCTTCTGAACCTTTTCCGTGAGTACTTTGTTTACCCCAGAGTAGGTAGCTACTCTGTCACTTAGCATGCTTTTCATAAAGAGTATGTCAGTATCGATGGCATCTTGTTCGACCTGAGTTTTCCCCCTTTTCCGCAGCCGCCATGTCTTTCAACACTGTGTTCTTATAAAATTTCATCGTCAGGCTCAATTCTGATTTAAACTTCATAATTCCAGGATCATCAGCCCGTCTTCTATCCTCATTCTTTTTCATAAGCATCATGTAGTCTTTGTCATAGTAAGTTTTAATCACTCGGCCAATATTGTTCCTGCCTGTAATGGTCGGGACATTCGCCTTCTGGTAATGCAAAAGCACATTGTCAATGGTGGCGGCAGATAAAGCCTGGTCCCAATGCATATCCCGAAGGTTTGCTAACAGACATAGTAAGATCTGCCTATTAGTTGGCAGTTTGCAGCCCTTTATTTCCTTTTCTTCTTCTCGGGGTACGGTGCCCAATAACATTCTGACATACTCATCATCTTGCCGTGTATCCATGATTAAATTCTCTATTCACAACATCAAATCACTGTCAAGGGAAAAGAAAAGAGCATCATTAAAATTAAATGCAATAAAATAATACGTGGAAAATTTGTGGGTCAGTGTTCCAGACCCGGAAATGAAAATCTGATAAAATGTGCTATTTTCACACTTATTTATGAAGTTCATAAGCTGAAATAGCAATACTTGCTGGTACGACGGTGCTAGCTCAAACATGCACCGATCTCCAAGAAAATAAAATTTACAGGGGTGTTTCCTAGATAAATACACAACACTAAAACTTTGAACAGCATTGTAGGACCATTTTTTCATTTTTGGAGGGCAACGGTCACACCCTAATATATATATATATATATATATATATATATATATATATATATATATATATATATACAAAGCACAGTGTTAGCAAAATATTAGAAAATATATAGATATTATCAAAAGTTATATTATCAAATATTAGTACAGGAAAAATATAGTTATATTAATTATATATAATTGTACAAAACATAGTATTAGCAAAATATTAGTACAGGAAAATATATATTTATATTAATTATATATAATTGTACAAAACATAGTATTAGCAAAATATTACAGGAAAAATATATATTGTCTTTACGTTCTACGGTGCAAAACGCTAAATTCAACGGTGATTGATGCTATATCCACATCGGCATTACTCTGCACGATGTGGTAAAACCATCCAAGCATCACTTCGTTTAACTGATACGGCGGTTTATATTCGATAAAAAAGACTTTCGTATCATTCAACACTATTTTTGTACCCACTTTACACTCGGCAGGCAAGTTGTCTTTAAGCGCAGCTAGTGCACATTCAAAAGCCTCGTGGGGCTTTACATTGAACACAAGTTTACAATCATGCCTTTCCAATCGGTTTTTTTTTAACGTCCCGAACTTTTCAATCGTGAACTCTTCTTCACTCCACATAGCGGCAATTGAAATATTCTTTCAAGTCGTAACGACATCTATCCACTTTAAAGAGGTACAGTTCCTCAGGGTGAACAGTGTATGCGAGCTCAGCCCTGTACCTCTCAAGTGTTTTGTACCAAAGCTCAGGATATTTCGAAGAATCTAATACTTTTAAATACGCATCCAGATCTAGACCGTTCTCACCCTGTTCATTCCTACATTCAACAAATCCGTCGAGCAGAGCGATGTAAGCGTATTCAAGCACTGTGTCAAAATAAACCATGTCTGTAACACGCACGTCTAATATAGGCTTCAGCTTACGGAATCCGACGAACTCAAACATTCTGACGAGGATGAAACGGTTTCGTGTAGGAAGAAGAACGTCATTATCAGCTGTGTTCTTCCACATCAGTCGTATATCAATACATGGTTGATTGTTATTTACACTCAATGTACAAACAATGGTATATGAGGAGGCGTCACTTATCACATCTCTTATTGTATCCATGTCAGTTGGTATTTTATAATGGTCCTCAGCCCACCTCTCAACTACCACGAAGATTTTATGTATCTCCTCAAGATTTAAATAAATAACGTTGCGTTTGCTCGCAGGCCTACAGTTCGTTTCAAGCACACAGTTAATGGTGCCGGTTCCCCGCCTGAACACACACACCGACTTCGTCACGGAGACGTCGTACGAGGCGTTGAGAATGCTTCTCAAAGGGAGTTCCACCGTATTCACACAGCTCGAGATGACACGTCCACTCGGCGCAAGCTCTGAGAAGGCTATGAGCCACAGGAGGCAGGCAGGTAGGCAGGATCGGGTCGACGGGCGGGTGATTCACCCTGATGAAACGTGAATGGGTTTGTTCGAACTCGTATGATCCGTGAGGAGTGAGTCGCACCATAATCTAATGAAACGTGTGAGGCGCTGACCCAACATGAATTGTTGTATCCCATTATATTGGGCAGGTGTCTTGAGAAATTTTCCGGTACAAGAATTAATTTCGGTTTTAGTGTTTTATCACTACCACTTCCCTGAATACGCACCAGACAGTTTCCCTCAGGGTAAATTTCACGAGCTAAACACATTTTATAATGTTTTATCTCTCCTAAACATCTTCACATTGCGGGGCGCTGTTAGAGAGAAACATATGTTCATATTTATCCTTTTTATTTAACAGGCGATACTCATCTCTAAAATCTGTTAAAAACTCACATAGCCCTTTAGCCACAACCTCACTACAAACCTCATCATGATATATATTAATGTAGTGGTAAAAATACTTAAGATTGTCCATGATGACGAGATTCACATTTTCAGTCGTAGGGTATGAGTAATCGACATGGTGTAGCATGATATAATACCGTTTATCACACCACTCATCCACAAGACTCACTACCCATAACTGTTGTTTATCTTCTGAGCGTGCCGCTTCTTCTACCACGCGGTGCACGTGAGCCTTTATAAAGCTTAGTTCTATAACATACTTCAGTACATCGTCTGTACTGCGAAATCCTACAATCCCCTCGCCAGAATATCCGTAGAGTATTTGAATAGCCTGACCCTTCGCACGATTCAATGCAGCCTTAAAAGATCAAAGGAGGCGGGATAGGAGTTTTTCAGTATCCACTACATCTACGCACTTTGCTGAATACCACTTCATAAATGTTGAACACGCGATATTAAAGGTGGCCATTTTCTTCTATGCGAGAGAATACACGTCTGAGCTCAAGGGTATACAGAGGTCAACTGAGTACGGAAGGGTAGAGGTCTGCTCAGGTTGCGGCGTGATTCACGTCGCCGGTCTTACAGTGGGCGGGGCTTAACTTTTACTGTACATACGCACACACGCAAAGTGAAACGCAAGTTGAAACACGATTTATTTAATAAACGAAATAATCAGGATGTACATATATTTACAAATACGTGTAATAAATAAGTTAGCAATAGACATATCAAAGATTGTGGTATCCAAAGGGCACGGTGTCATAGGTGCCAGGCACTTGGTAACGTTTCCTATAGGTGTTACGGCACACCTTTGTACCCCTAAGTTCCTTCACGCACCCCAGCTTCTGCGCCCGAAAATTGTGGGTGCCTACAGTCAGTTGGGGCGGTCGATCACCCTCATCATCTTCCAAGCACACTAACTCCTTCAGCGAATCAAAGTTGACGACCCGCCGATTCGCTTGGTTAAGCGTGATGCCCTTTGCCTTCACGATATATTTCATATCCTCACCCACCCTCCCGTACCCCATAAGTTTTAGGTCCTGTTGAGACAAAAGAGTCGGCGTATGCGATGTCTCCATACTCATCCTTGATCTCATCAGTGCTCGCCGAGGAACTCCCCAATAGCAGGCATGTATTCACCACTCCTCGCTGTGAATATCACGCTATCTGTATCGGCATACAATACTCTCCGCCCAAGAGAATGCAATAGACCCCAAAGTTGGATGCGGGCGTATGCTGTTGTGAAGCTGGCTACAGGAGTGTTTGTAACCCGTGATGTATCTGTGGCCAATTCAGTGTTGTTGTATTTTATTATGTAAGTATTACCTACATTCACAATCTCCATGACTTCTTTATCGGCTGCATTGGCGGAATCCCAGACTTCACTATAACTTTGCGCCAAATGAACATTTCCTTTACCCGGTATTCTGCGCAAACTTTCCCCAAAGGCTGTTTAGGCACAATTTTGCACTAAAGCGCTTGCCAGGATTCTTTGCAATTTGGGCACGATCAAGTTGTATACCTTCGTGGTCGCGGTAACGTTGAATATAGGCAGACTTTTCATTTTCGGTATCAACTCCTCGCGGATACCCTGATGCCTCGACCTTATCCTTCAAAAATGCGTTTATATACGGTGTGAAAAGGTTAGGTAGCTTCTGAAACCTCCACACCTCATGTATCTTCAGTATTCTATACCCATGGCGTACGGCTAGGGCCAGCTCAGGACTTGTATATACGCCTCTGATCTTACGCTGGTGGGGTATATGGTCACAATCACCGTTATTCTCTTCCGCGCACTTCACGCACAGGGGAAACATGAGCTTGTGGTCGATAACGACGGGCAAGATCGGCATCCATAAATCGTTAATTAAGGGGGAGCACGTCTACGAAAGAGACCCCAAAGTAGCGATCATTCAAATTTCTTGAAAACTTGGCGATGGGGGGGGGTAGACTAGGCCCCACCAGTTTCTCAGGCGCGCCCACGGGGTACGGGTTGTTCTTCATCACGTAGGGGTATAAAGAACAGAAATCGTAGTAGTGGAGCTTCACACCCTCCGTAGGTGGAAAGTATAGCTTGAAAGGATTTGTACGCCCACCGAACAAGCTATCACCGCATTTGAGAGGTTCCAGTACCATTGAACGCTTGATCGTGTTTATTTCCTCAAGGTACACCCCGTCTATCTCCATCCGTGCATCATATTCATGTTCCCACAAAACTTTGGGAGTGAACTGGGAGCTTATAAGTTCATCGCGGGTGCGACAGTCGGCAGGAGATCTACCGTGGATATCTCCGGCGATTCCACACTCCGGATGAGGGCATCCATGCCACCAGCAACGGTTAAAGGAGTACACAGTCTTCTCGCCAGTGACACGGTCTTCACTTAGTCCATCAACCCAAAAAACATGACCATTAATCTTAATGGGCACTTCACCCGTGTTGCGGGCATGCTTTATGTATACACCTGTCTGTTGTTTTAGGTGTATGAGCCAGTAAATAGCCTTGTGGCCAGAACTGCGGGGGTTGTTTCTGAGAATAATGGCTAAGGTGGCTTTAGGAATGAAGTTATTCTTGAACACCGTAAAACACAATAACGCGATGGTGGTTGCGACTTGCAGCGGATCGCATTTGAATCGGCCTATGTACATCCTTCTAAAGGCCTGGAAACACTCTAAGCACGCGTACATCATTCACGCAATAACGCTCACATTCATCAGCTATATTATAAGGATTACGTTCATTAAAACTGCTGTAGTATCGATCAAAGTCTTCACGTTCATGTGCGCTCATACAATCATAGTTAAAGTAATGTTTGGGTGGAGGTAGGCCTACGTAGTTTAAAGTCTCGCTAGTGAGGAATGTGTAAGGGAAGTATCCTTTTGAAACTTCAGCTGCTACCCCCATCACCTTGGGTAGCTTTGCTAATTTACAAGGTGTGAATAATAAAGTGTCTTTAAATTGTACATTACCTCTTATTTGCATCTGTATTAATTTGTTGCCTCTTTTCAATGGGTCACCTGTAAATATCTCAGATGACTCGTGCTCAAGCAGCTCCTTATAAAGGAACTGTGTGTCAAACTTTGCCCCGTTATGGGCGAGAATATACAGTCATTTTTTTGAACTTGTCGGCTAACTTGACAATATAGGACACAAATAGTTTCACAGGACTATCGTGGACATTCGTTTTAAAAACGTTTGTCCGTTTACCACATTTGGGGCACTCATCACACTCGATCTCCATACACTCATCACAGATAGTTTGGCTCACAAGTAAATGTGGAATTACCTCTTTGGTTTCAGCGTTCGTGTATGTTTCTATATCGTAGTATACAGTTATACAAGGCTTTTTTAGGCTTGGTCTTTCATATAACATACATGCTTTACTCCATCCGCCTTATATTCCTCCTGGCATGTAGGACAGTGAATTTCATCACATTTATGCCTAAATTTTCCCCAATTATCCATTGTGTGAAACATACCACATTCACAGATTCTCATTTTCCTACACGTGCCAACTGATGTATGAAGCTCAAAACAGTTATTATTGAAAAATGTGCCCGACAGGTTGTGGTAAAATGGTGTTTATGCTTAATATCATTAAAGAAAAGGGGGAAATGTTCTCAAAATTTGTGCATAAAGTTATATGGTGCTATTCGACATACCAAACAGTGTTCAACGAGTTCCAAGATGCTGTTTTGTTCCACAAGGGGGTCTATGACGTTAATTCGTTAAAGGGAAATGAACATACAGTTATCGTAATTGACGACCTCATGTTGGAGATGGATAAAACGTTTGCCGAGACATTTACAGTATTCTCCCACCGCCTTAACATAAGCGTGTGCTTCATCAATCAGAATTTATTTTTCAGAAATAGATACATGCGCGATGTGTCGTTAAATACGCAATATCTAGTCTTATTCGCGCAACGTAGAGATGTGTCACAAATTGGGATATTAGCCAGTCAAATGTTCCGAGTCAGCGTAAGGAGTTTTTGGAGGTTTATAAAGAGGTCACAAAGCAGCGTTATGGATATTTGCTTTGTGACCTTCACCCGTGAGACACGTTTAGGGTGCTCCTAAGAACGAATATATTTCCAAACGAGCCTGAAACCGTGTATATTCCAGAATGACGAATAGGCTAAAGAAATACCGTGAATTAATAAAAATCTATCAACGACTGTCTCGAGCGTTGCAGCAGATGTTTGTTAAAAATATCGACTCTGACTTTTAAAAATGCATCTGCGAAATCTGCCTCAATGTTATAAAATGTAATGTTTCAATGAAATCCTGTCAGAAGGCTCGCTTACGTCGTTACAAGAACATAATACAGACGCTCGCCCATAAAAGTCAGACTGCGGGTAAGAAAAAGCGTATTATTTTACAAAGTGGTGGGTCATTCCTCCCCATCTTATTTTCAATTTTGGGGCCTTTACTGACTAGATTAATATAAGGAAGAAGGTGGTTGTGATCCCGCACGAGGTGTATCCTTCATTACAAAGGACCCCAGACGCGGCTCTAGAACTCCGTAAAAGTAGGCTTAAAAGAATGGAGAGTGAGCTACTATCCCTATTAAACAGTGAAAAGGCACCTAATGAGAAAAGGGTTTTGTATCAAGAGGCTTTGCAGAAATTTCTTCATGAGTACGAAGATTATAAACATCCTACAGACCTCACCGTGAGGCAGAGCGTAGTGACACAGGGCCTGAGCAACCAAAGAGTAGCGGAACACAGCACATCGAACATGTGCTAAAAAGCAGCCTCCCCTATACATTGAGGAATAAAGGGTTAAGTCTTTATAATCTATTGAGTGAGGACCCCATCATACAGTGGGCCGACACAGGCGAGGTCATTGTTGATGGAACAAGGGTACGAGGGTCCAATATCGTTGATGTTGTTCATGATTTGGTGAGAAAGTGGGATAGGCCATCACCAACAGGATGGAGACATATTAAAGCAAGACTACAGCAAATAAATGTCCCCAAAACATTGATAGGTAATCTGAATAGGTTAAAAGACTTGGAACATGCATCGCACGTGTCACAATTGAGTACACCTTCGCCCACAACAGCCACCGTACCTCTGAAGAAAAAAAAGAAGAGAATAGAAGGCCAACCTTATCCACGTGCCTCTAAAATACGCAAATGGCTAACGTATTAAGTAAGCACTATTATGACATTTCTAGCCCTGCATCCTATGGTGGCGTTAATAGACTGTGCAGAGGTACTTATGGTGTAAGGAAAAAAGATGTTGAGAGATTTTTGCGTGCCCAGGATGCTTATATACTTCATAAACCGGTGAGAAAAAGGTTTAAAACAGCCAAGACAACAGCCGCATCGATTGACTCTATTTGGCAGGCAGATTTAACAGACATGCAAAGATATTCAGTGTACAACGACGGCTACCGCTACATCCTATTCATAATAGATGTATTCTCTAGATACTTGTCGCTAATACCCTTGAAAAATAAATCGCCCGAAACAGTTGCTAAAGCGGCCAAAACGATGATGTTGAATGAAAACTGGATTCCTGGCTATTTTTGCACGGATATGGAAAAGAATTTATAGGGCGAGTTTCTCAGAACATGCTGTCAGAGTTTAACATCAGCTATTACACCTCCAATTCTATACATAAGGCTTCTTTAGCTGAAAGAGTTCAACGTACCAGAAAGGAGCGCATGCACCGGTATTTTACACATAAAAACACGTACAGATATATAAACGTTCTCGATTCTTTGGCTTCATCCTACAACCGCTCACACCATCGTACGATCGGTACAACGCCTAACGATGTTTTAGAAAGAGGCAATCGTCCGAGAAGAGATGGAGTGCCACCACCACCATCACAATCTGCGCGTTTCAAAATCAATGACTATGTAAGGCTGTCAAGTTCGGAAATAAATTCGCGAAGGGTTTTTAGCAAGGATGGACACGCGAGATTTTTAAATTTAGAGCCATGATTTCTAAAGGCGAGATAATGATGTATTACGCTGAAGATTTGAATGGAGAAGAGATCTCGGGAGGTTTTTACCGCGAGGAACTTCAGAAAGTGGCATTTAATTTAGGAAAAAATGTGTTTCAAATTGAGAAAATTTTAGGAAGCAAAGGTACAGGAAAGAGAAAAATGTACCTGGTGAAGTGGATAGGGTACCCAGAAAGCTTCAATACCTATATAAAAGCTGACGCAGTAATGGCAACATGACACCCAACCATTTCTACGTCACACTCCCGTAGAACTGGGTCGTGATTCGTATGAGGTGGGGATATGTGACAGTCAGCTGGACACCGTCTTTTTAAATATTGATTATAAAGATTCCGTATTTACGGTTCTTAGAGACAGTGATGAGTGTGAAAAAGCCGGGTTAACTCGGGATGCTACTCTGCGTATCGCCCGGACTAAGGTTGCACAGTTTTTCAGTACAACAGTGACACTTGGGCCGGGACGTTATGGTACGGCTGAGGATGTTGTGAGAGACTTAAACATAAGTTTTAAAAACTCAAATCTTACGAATAACTTATTATATGAAATCGTAAACAGAGGAAACCATACACATACTCTAGTCCTAAAATCAAAGGTTAACAGAAATCTTAAAGACGGAAGAGTGTTCAAAATTATAACCGAGGGGCGTTATCGAGCAGCCTTCCAAAGAGACACCTTTCACGAGTCACCACATGACTTATCCAGCTTAATGTATCACTTGAGGATGGAGAAGCTGGATGTAAGTTATCAGCCTCCAGAGATGTGCTATATTTACAGCAATATAGCGGAACACCAGTTTGTTGGGGATACCCAGGCACAACTGCTGCGCGTAGCGCACATTCCCAACCATAGAGGAAGGAGCTTGAGTATTACATATGACATACCCCATTATGTGAATGTCGCAACTAACCTAATAACTAATATCTCAATATATATAAGAACGATTGAGGGTAAAAATTTCCCATTCGGTGACGGGAGCTCAACACTGAAGCTACACTTTCGACGCACTGAGTATAATGGCCAGAAAGCCTTTCACGGTATACCGAGGGGTGAGTTACCAGCGTGGTAGTGAACTTGGATCCATTTTTTCATCCATACTACGCACCGCTGTCCCACTGTTGAAGAGGGGGGCCAGGTACCTAGGAAGGAAGGCGTTACAAACAGGTTTTAACTCGGCAGAAGAAATGCTCGCCGGAACTAAACCTAAAGAAGCTCTAAAAAAACATTTAAAATGTACACGGGATGAAATCGTTAAGGTTGCGAAGAGAAAAATGCGTGGCGGAGGAAAGAAGAGAACTGATAGGAAGAAGAAGGGCGTAAAGAAGAAGAGAGCTGTTAGGAAGAATGGGGTGCCACCACTTGGTGGGAAGAAGAGAACTGTTAGGAAGAAGGGGTCACGTGGCATTAAACGTAAAAGGGTGCCAAAAAAGAAGTGCTCTAAGCGTATGAAACCTATGGCCGATCATTTTTTTAACTGATATAAACTGAGGACGCTACTCTCACGAATCTTAGATTCATTAGTACTCGTCGAGGGATGTGGCACTGTTTCTAGCTCATCATGGCCCGTTTCATTCATCCTTGTAGTTCACAATGCTGTAAATCGCAGCTATCCCTCTTTGAGATGCCTCCAACTCAAGTTTCTATTGAGCACAGTGACTTTATTACAATTAACCCTTTAAACACAATTAGTTCACCCAGTGCACCTATAGAATTCGCGATACCCAACTCAGGCCCTTACTTTTTTGATCCGAGCTGTATGCACATATATACTAAACTTCGCATAGCTCATTCTGACGGAACGGACTGCGATGATAATTATGTTTCATACCCCGAAACAAACATTCTGCACACCATATTCAGCCAGTGTGACGTATATTTAAATCAGACTAACATCTCAGCAGGCACGGGGTACTATTACCTACGAGCATATCTGGAAAATGTCCTCAACTTTTCAAAAGAAGCGAAGGACACCTTTTTATCCGCCGAAGGTTATTACCACACTAAAGATGAGGGTAGTATAAAGGATAAATTTAAAAATTCTAAAAAAAAGATATACGAGTGTTTTGGGCGCCTGCATATAGACTTTACATTCCAGGAGAAGTTGCTTATGAACGGAGTGGATATGAAATTGAAGCTCACCCGCACGAGCCCTGAGATCTGTATAAATCTGGGAGCTGACCAAGAAGAAGGCGCGAAACCTGTTGTGATACACATCATGGAAGCATATTTGCGCATACGCCGAGTGAAATTAAGCTCCCCGAAGCAAATAGAAATTGAGAAAGACCTCATGCATACCAGAGTAAAATATCCCATTAACAGGGTACAGATCAAACTGTACACGATCCCTGCAGGCATGGCATCGAAACAGATAGCAAACATCGCTCTTGGAGTACTACCTGAAAGGATTTTAATTGGAATGCAAGATCACGCCTCGACAAATGGAAATTATAAAAAGAGTGCACTAAAATTTGAGAACTTCGGACTTAAAAACATTACTCTATATGTCAACGGCGTCGCACTGGGTGGGACAATGAATATGGACTACTCGTCAGATGCTGTGTTCCCGCTCTGTGCGAGAGCTTACAGCAGTTTGGCGCATAATACAGGTGCGTGTGATGAACTTGGATTCGGCATAACGTAGAAAGAATTTGTGGAACAGTTTAACATATACTCTGTCGTAACCATGAAGTTGCAGGCAGAGATCTTTTATAAAATAAGTGAAGGATTGTTAATCTTAAGATTTCGAGGTGTACATCTCTGAACGCAGTGTGGTTTGGTTTTTAAACGTTCATGAACGAATAAATCCGAAGTGTTTCAGATTGTTTAAAGTTGTTCTATCTTAGTTCGGATTATCAGAGAAGTAATAAAACCAAGCCACGTGGGGACAAGGTTTATCACCGAGACTCGACCCCAGCGAGAAGGGTAATCCAACGGATTTGGACGTGCGTTCAAATGCGTGGTTTCCCCTTTCGCGAGGTCGAAGATTTTAATATCTCTTTTGCATGATCTTGTGACTTTTGTAAGACAGATTCGAAGACGCTGCTAAAGTTGAACCACGAGGGGGTCATAAACTTAGGGCTTCGAATCTGTTAACGGTATTGAAATGTATTTCGTGGGAAGAAGGAGGGGTCTATACTCGGAAATCAGGTCCAGCTCCAATCAGGGGGCCCAGGATCCTGGGAAACGAAGTAAAGACGCCTTCTTTCCCTCTTGTATGGGTAATAGCCTTCTGGAGGGACGATCTTAGGGAAACAAATGATTCGATAGGTTTGCAGAATATTGGAAGGCGGGGTCCTTCAAATTTGTAAAGAAAATTCGAAAATTGTTAAGTCAGTTGTAGTCGTTCCTCCTTGAAGTTAACTGTGGTTAAACAAACACCCTGTAGACTTGTGGCGTAATAAACTTTAAAACGGAAAGTATACCATGTCATTAGCTTACGCGGAAATCGGCGCGTAAAAGTAAGAAAACTTAAAACTGAAAGAATCAATTGTCACTAAAGTAAAAAGAATTAAGAACTTATAGTTCATGAAATTCGTTTACGCGGAAATTTGAGAATATTCACTTGAAGGTTAGCGACCTTAATCGAGAATTTGATTGTAACTTAATTAATGTTAACCAACGGACCAAGAGTTTTGTGAACGGTCTCTTAAGTAAATTTAGCTCCACTTAAATAAGAAATAGGGTACGTCTGGGCCCTAATTTCCTGAATCCGTCCATTTGGGTTCAGAAAGAAGTCCCGGTAGTTAACATTGTAGAGTTTGCAAGTTTTGTAGCGGCCGTAAATCTACGGTCCGTACGCAGCACAAGTGGGAGTAAGTTTGTCTCCTGCAGAGTAAGTAACTTTAGTCTTTGAATATCTGGGTCGAATTCCGACCACTTCATTTATTGTTATGTATTTTTTTTGTTGCACTAAAAACATAAAACCCCTCTATCTATAAATTATTGAAATTCCGATAACTGTTAATCTTTTCTTTAGATTTATCATTGCTGATCAATTTAACGATTTAAATTCAATCACTGTGAACTTTGTCTTTGACGTTAAGATTATTGTATTGTCTGAAATTTTATAGATGTAATACAGAATAAAATATTAAATGCATGTACTGTGTCAAGTAACATTTAATAAAATTTATAAGAGGGCGTGTGTTGTTTTAAATACCTTGTGATGGACCCCTCTTGTTAGCTGGGGAAAATTAACGTTCCAAGTAGGCTTGTGGAAAGCCGAAGGAACCTAGCCTATCAATTTAAAGGACCATCCGTCTTGGGTAGGCCGAATAATCCTGAACGTAAATAAGAGATAAACTCACCGGGTACGCCCAACTTAAAGGGTGCCCGTGAAGTAAATTAAAAGTCAGAGAACGGGCGTTCAATACCATAAATAAATATACGGATTGGGCGCGTACGTCATTTGGTGTCAGAAGTGGGATTATCCTATTGCAAGGTATTTATCGCAAAAGTGTAACTTTTTGTTAAAATAAATTTGCGTAACAATGAAGCAAAAACGTAGAAGTAACTGTAACTGATTTGATGAAATAATTGTAACAGAAATTCTACGAAAGTATTTGCAAACAATAAATCGGTACAATAATTGAGAACAGTAAGAAGGGTCGTTAACAGTGATTAAAGTTTTAAAGGTTTTTTTAAAAACAAATAACTTTCGCAATGTCGGTAAAGAGCGTAGAAATAACGAATGAGGAAAGCGTAAGTGACATGAGTGATTCCGAAACAACGAACTTAAACGAAATAAGTACAGAAAGTTTGGAAAATTTACAAAGCATAAATTTGGCCAAAATTATTCGGTTAATAAATGAATGCAGGGAATTAGAAAAAGAAATAAATCGAAGAAGGTCGAAACTGGAAGACCTTGTAATGATTATTCCGCGATGGGAGTATTTGGACAACCGAAGGTCGGGGGTTCGTCCCCGAAGAATCTCTCTAGTTCCTCCCGTTACAGAAGAACTTGCGAGGCAAGAAAGGATTGGGTGGAGACCAGAGAGCCCAGAAGACATCCCAAAGAATCCTTGCAGAAGTGCACACACCACAAGAGACGAGAAACACCGCACCGACGAAGACCGGCAGCAGAATATAAAAACCGTCGTACAAGTATTAAAGAGTACTAACTTACCTTTGCAACGTGAACAGGCAGTAAGGGGTCCTGAGCAAACGACTTTTGGACACACATTGGCAGGAAGTTCGCCGAAGTTTATGGGCGAACGGGCACAAGAGAACCCAGAAACCAGCCCAAACGCCGACAGGAAGGGAAAAGGTGAGAAACTCAACAAAATTGCCCCAAGATTATTAAGTACAGGTAATGCCTTGGTTCAGGCTAAACCCACAAGGAGACATATTAAAGGGGGCATACCTAAGGACGCGTTGAAGACCGTTATGCCGGAGTATGCTTGTAGTTGCATCAAAGGAACATCCTTTCGGGACTATTGGATGGAAGCAACCCAGTTTTCGGTAAACAACCCAAGCTTAGGACTGAGAGATGAAGAGGTCCTAAGAGAAGAAACGCCACAGGACAGAAGCCGAAGACTGCAGAAACTGCAAAATCCTCCCACATCCTGGGACTACAACTCACAAGATTCAGAAGAAAGAACAGCCACAGCCACAAAGGAGGACAACAGCAAGGATGTGGAGGTGAACGACAGAGACAAGTCCAGCAAGAGAGGAGAGCCCAGAAGGAAGAACTGTGACACTGGTCACAGGAGGAATAAAACAACTCAAGAATGTGACTACAACCCCATCAGAAACCAGAAGAGAAAACAAACCAAGTCAAATGAAGACAGAGACTCCAAAGAGGAAACAATGGAAGAAAGTGGCCGGAGCCAGTGCAAGATTTGCCAGCAAATGCGAAATTGGGAAGCGGCGTGCCCTCGAGCAAACCTTCGACAGGATTGGAAGGAGAAGCCTCCCGAATAGCTTCAGAGGAAGTAGCGGCGAGTCCGTCGGCTAGGACTGATCACCCTACCAGTACTCGTCGCTCAACAAGCTTCCACCGCGCTGAGCGATGGTGGAGCTTCCGTCACATTGACATAAGCTATGCACAAGAACATCGGGAGCCTTCTTTGGACAGTGGCCAACTTCTCAGTTGCACCTGCCCCGCCCACTCATGTAAGAGGAGTAGAAGTAAGTTTGACTATGGGAAGGGGGGTTGAAGAATTCTTTTGTGTTTGTATAATTCCAGAGGCTCAGCAAGACTTGACTATAGGCGTATTGTTTCGGAGGACATGAAGACGAAACAAAGGTACGCAACCCAGGTAGACCACCAGAAGAGGACAGTCACTGAATGAAACAGTAACCATCCAAGTAAAGGGAGTAGACAGTAAAGTGCGAGGGTGACTCTGGTAGAGGCAATCCCGCACGAAACACTAAAGGTGGCCGCCGTGATTCTGACGAGGAAGTCAGAGACCCGGGGACGTAGTTCCCTGGGACGTCTACTCCGCTGCAATGAATGTGCAGTGAAGCTCGGGGAAACTTAAAAAATGTTACCGAGCAGGATCCCACAGAGGAAGATGAGGTTACTGATGATCAATCAGGATGACGAAGAATACCTTGGCGAAAAAGAGACGTCGTGGGCATAGTGACGGAGGCAGAGCTAATTGGGAGGGTAGTCGACGCTCACCCCAAATTGGAACGAATGTCACGGTGAAAGGAAGTCAAGCATTGAAGAAGGACTTCGAAGAACGAGTGACAAGCCTCAAGTCCATGTCCTTGGTTGGAAATCCTTTTCCGACAAAGAAAGGAAAATCGTCGAAGAGTGGCTAAGGGATTATTCAGATGTCTTCTTACTGGGTGGCGAGCCATTGGGTTATGATAACCTGATGCCAATGAAGTTGGAAACCCAGGACCATCCTCCCATCTTTAGGCGACCCTACAGGGTACCTATTACACACGAGGAGGAGGTAAAGCGACAAATAGCAGAAATGCTGGATCAAGGAGTGATACAGCATAGCCGTTCCACCTGGTCGTTTCCATTGGTAATCGTGAAAAATGGGGAATATGGGTTCCCCTGGACGTCTATTCTCCGCTGCATAGGATATGCAGTGAGGCTCGAGGATACTTGGAGAAGTGTCGAGCAGAATTCCAAAGGGAAGTTAAATGATATGGGAATAGACAGTGGAAAATTGGGGATATGAGTTCCCCTGGACGTCTATTCTCCACTGCATGGGATATGCGGTGAGGCTCGAGGATACTTGGAAAGTTGTCGAGCAGAATCCCCAAAGAAAAGTTAAAGGAAAAGGGAATAGACGAAGAAGAAAATTTGGGGTATGGTTTCCCCTGGACGTTTACTCTACGCTGCAATGAATGTGCAGTGAGGCTCAGCGTGGTTTGCAAGTATCACAGAGCGGGAAATCTCAACGGGAAGTTAACACTTTCCAAGGAGGCGGTAAAGTTACTTTTGAGAAATAAAAGTGTGCGACTAAAGAGTATTACCTTGAAGATAAGATGACATCGGCATGGTGGTTGAGGCAACGAGAACGGGGAGGTTAGTCGGAACAGCCGTGTGATTCCTCGCCCGAAACGAAAAATGGAACAAGTGTCACGGTGAGAAAGAGTCAAATTTCCACAAGTGACTAAGAAGAGATTGAAAACACCTCAAGACGCATGTTCACCGATGTCCGTCGCTCTCAAAGGGAAGAAGACCGACGAGGGAAAGAAAGATTAACTACTACCGTCACCGGTAGAGTACCAGGACCACGTGATCACTAGGAACGAAGAGTGACCACAGGATCCAAAGGGGAAGCGATTGAAGAAAAGAAGCGTAGGGCCCTGAGGCTTTGTGTAGACTATAGACCTTGGGACGTCAATGGCAGCAAGGAAAATAAGTACCCATCATTAAGTACCCATCATTGAGGAAACCTTGGCCAAGTTGCACGGGACTCATTACTTCTCGAGCAGGGATTTACGCTCGGGAGAATGGCAGTTGGCCATTCACGACGATAGCATCTCGAAAACTGCCTTCCCCACGGGAAGCGGTCATTTCGAGTTCAGGGTGGTCCCGTTTGGATTGTCCAATAGTCCACCAGTGTTCCAAAGAGTAATGAATTTATTTTGCCGAAGCAACTGGACAAGGAAGTACAGATTACTTAGATGACCTCATTGTCCTTGGAAGGTTTTAGAAGGACATGACGAGAGGGTACAACGAGCCTTGGATAGCCTACGCACCACCACTTAAAGGTAAAGTTGGAAAAATGTCAGTTATTACAGTCCCAGGTGGGGTAATTAGGCCATGTGGTCACCAGGAACGGGGTGAAGCCCCAACAATCCAAAGAAGAGGCCAACCAACAGAAAGGAATTGAAGCAATGTTATATTTGGGCAGAGAGTCATCGTCCGTTTGACCATAAGCCGTTGAAGTGGCTTCTGAGGGAAGGACACCGAGAGCCCAAATGGAAGACTAGAGCGTTCGGTTATGACATTGCAAGACTGCGACGTTCTCATCGAGTACGTGAAAGGCAAACTCAACAGAGTGGCCGATTGGTTGTCCCGCCCGCCTGGAGTGACGAAGGAGTTTGTGAACGCAATATCCGAACAAAGCGATCATTGATCGCAAGGTAATCGGCAAACAACAGTAGAAGGACGTTGAAATAGCGGCAATTCGAGCAGCCATCGAAGAAGGAAAGGCTTTCAGCTGGTCCGTAACCAAGCCCATCCAGCCGTCGAGAGTCAAACTAGTGAGGAACTGCTGGTTTACATCGATGCGAACGGAAGAGAGGTCATCGTAGTTCCTAAAAAGTTGAGAGAGCAGCTCATTTGGAAAGCCCACACTGACGTCGGGAGCATTCATCCGGGAGCTGCCGGAACTACAGAAATCCTACGGGACCTTTATTTTGGCCAGGTATGGTTCAACAGGTACAGCAGGTAGTCCAAGCGTGCGACACGTGCGCGCGGAACAAATGGACGCGGAAAGTGACTGTGGAAACAATGCCTTGTGTGCGAGGCCACAGTCCTTGGGAACTTCTGCACGTGGACTTAGTTGGTCCCCTTCCTCCGACCGTGGAAGGCAGCCATTATATCCTCACGTGTGTGGATAGTTTCAGCAAATTCACCATACTGGCAGCAATAAAGGACAAGACGGCCCGGGAGGTGGCGGACAAGTGCCATCGTTTGATACGGTGCAAACTGGGCCCCTTCAGCAGTAGTATCCGACCAAGGCAAGGAGTTCTGGAACTCTACCTTGCAGGAGCTCTTCAGGGTTTGGGAAGTACGACACCAAGGACCGCCGCATACCAGCCCCAAAGCAACGGGGAGGTCGAACGTCGGAATAAAGAGTTATGCATCAAACTCTGCATACTTTGTAAAGAAACGGGACGAGACTGGGATAAAATCCTCGACACCGTGGAATTGTCCTTGAACATCAGAGTGCATCGAGCCACGGGGTATTCTCCATTCTTCTTGATGTACGGGCGAGCCCCAACGTACCTTCAAAGCTATTTCGCATGCCACAGGAGGCGTGCGGGAGCCCGTACAACCCAGAGGAATACGCCGAAGACCGAAAGAGGAGTCTGAGAAATCTACCGCCGAGTGGAAGAGTTCATGCGGAGATACGAAAGGCTAACGGAATCAAGGAATTGAAGCCGTTCGAAGAGAAGGCGCCCCATGGCTTGGTGTACATTGATTACCCGCGACCGGGCAGAGGCAAGTTGGAGCCCCGGTACGAGGGTCCCATACATCATCAGGAACAGAAGACTCCAGTCACTTATCTCCTGCGTCACATGATCACTGGACATCAGATAGTGATCCATCGAGACCGCATCCGCCGCAGCATCGATGCCCCATGGGACGTTGAGCGACAAGGCGGGGCGGACGACGCAGGGGATGAGATGGGGGAAGGGCCAACGCCCCTCCTCTCGGGAGCTTCGCCCTCGACACCGGAGAAACATCAACACGGGGAAGTGAACCGGAAGGCGCCTCCCGCCCCCTGGCAGGACCGAGCGGCGGAACGAGGACCGCCGGGCGCTTCCGAACTACTTCCTCACGGAGAGCTTCGCCCAGGACAGGGAGAAACATCGACTAGGGGAGGTGAACCGGAGGGCGCTTCTTGCCCGCTGGCAGGACCGAGTGGCGGAATGGGATCCGCCGGGCGCCTCCGAGCTACTTCCTCCCCGAGAGCTTCGCCCAGGGAACGGAGGAACATCGACCCGTGGAGGTGAACCGGAGTGCACCTCCTGCCCCCTGGCAGGACCGAGTGGCGAGCAGGAGCCGCCAGGTGCTTCCGAACTACCTCCTCGCGGGGACCTTATGGGAATAGGGTCCCCCGGAGAAAGCAGACAGGCTGCTTTCCCAGGGCCACCGTTTGAGCGTCAGTATGCTCTTAGGCCCCGACCTCGAGTACACTACGAGGAACCCGAGGAACTAAAATTAAGTGTGTCAGTGTTGGTGTCCCAATAAAGGGGACAAATAAAATCTATCAGTGATAGTGTCCCAATCAAGGGGACAAGTAAATGGAAAGTTTTTGTGAATAAAGTGATAATACCCGACCCTAGTTAAGAAAGTTTGCATCGGAGTGCAAAATGAAAGGAGGGGAGGGATGTCGTAACCATGAAGTTGCAGGCAGAGATCTTTTATAAAATAAGTGAAGGATGTTAATCTTAAGATTTCGAGGTGTACATCTCTGAACGCAGTGTGGTTTGGTTTTTAAACGTTCATGAACGAATAAATCCGAAGTGTTTCAGATTGTTTAAAGTTGTTCTATCTTAGTTCGGATTATCAGAGAAGTAATAAACCAAGCCACGTGGGGACAGAGGTTTATCACCGAGACCCGACCCCAGCGAGAAGGGTAATCCAACGGATTTGGACGTGCGTTCAAATGCGTGGTTTCCCTTTCGCGAGGTCGAAGATTTTAATATCTCTTTTGCATGATGTGACTTTTGTAAGACAGATTCGAAGACGCTGCTAAAGTTGAACCACGAGGGGGTCATAAACTTAGGGCTTCGAATCTGTTAACGGTATTTAAATGTATTTCGTGGGAAGAAGGAGGGGTCTATACTCGGAAATCAGGTCCAGCTCCAATCAGGGGGCCCAGGATCCTGGGAAACGTAGTAAAGACGCCTTCTTTCCCTCTTGTATGGGTAATAGCCTTCTGGAGGGACGATCTTAGGAAAATAAATGATTTGATAGGTTTGCAGAATATTGGAAGGCGGGGTCCTTCAAATTTGTAAAGTAAATTCCAAAATTGTTAAGTCAGTTGTAGTCGTTCCTCCTTGAAGTTAACTGTGGTTAAACAAACACCCTGTAGACTTGTGGCGTAATAAACTTTAAAACGGAAAGTATACCATGTCATTAGCTTACGCGGAAATCGGCGCGTAAAAGTAAGAAAACTTAAAACTGAAAGAATCAATTGTCACTAAAGTAAAAAGAATTAAGAACTTATAGTTCATGAAATTCGTTTACGCGGAAATTTGAGATATTCACTTGAAGGTTAGCGACCTTAACCGAGAATTTGATTGTAACTTAATTAATGTTAACCAACGGACCAAGAGTTTTGTGAACGGTCTCTTAAGTAAATTTAGCTCCACTTAAATAAGAAATAGGGTACGTCTGGGCCCTAATTTCCTGAATCCGTCCATTTGGGTTCAGAAAGAAGTCCCGGTAGTTAACATTGTAGAGTTTGCAAGTTTTGTAGCGGCCGTAAATCTACGGTCCGTACGCAGCACAAGTGGGAGTAAGTTTGTCTCCTGCAGAGTAAGTAACTTTATCTTTGAATATCTGGGTCGAATTCCGACCACTTCATTTATTGTTATGTATTTTTTTGTTGCACTAAAACATAAAACCCCTCTATCTATAAATTATTCATTCCGCTAACTGTTCATCTTTGCTTTAGATTTATCATTGTTGATCAATTTAACGATTTAATTCATCACTGTGAACTTTGTCTTTGACGTTAAGATTATTGTATTGTCTGAAATTTTATAGATGTAACAGAATAAAATATTAAATGCATGTACTGTGTCAAGTAACATTTAATAAAATTTATAAGAGGGCGTGTGTTGTTTTAAATACCTTGTGATGGACCCCTCTTGTTAGCTGGGGAAAATTAACGTTCCAAGTAGGCTTGTGGAAAGCCGAAGGAACCTAGCCTATCAATTTAAAGGACCATCCGTCTTGGGTAGGCCGAATAATCCTGAACGTAAATAAGAGATAAACTCACCGGGTACGCCCAACTTAAAGGGTGCCCGTGAAGTAAATTAAAAGTCAGAGAACGGGCGTTCAATACCATAAATAAATATACGGATTGGGCGCGTACGTCAACTCATTTCACGTTACGCCTGACTTAACCGCCGGTGTAAATACCCATTTAAATCCCCAGCAGACTGGTACGATTTCAGTGAGGACGGAGTTCGCCAAGCCTACAGACGCGCCTATTAGTGTACTAATATACCTCGAGTCGGCAGGCCCTAATAGAAGTAGACAGATATAGGAACATAAGCACAGATTTTTAAAAAGGATGCAAATACACTCCAGAGAGTGATGAAAAGTGACTGTTTCGCGCGTTCCAAATTTATCGGTGTGTATGCGAAAAATGAAATATTGAAGGTGCCCAGTACGGGAAACTGGTACGGGGCAGTCGTTAACACCGACATTGTGGGTGGCGATGGGGATTCACTGGTTTGCGATCTATTCTAAAACTAAGGAAAGAATGTACTATTTCGATTCACTCGGATTTCCACCATAGCATGACTCGGCGATTGTACAATTTATCAAGCGATTAAGTGTGCCTAAGATTATCTGGAATCCATATCGTTTCCAAGGGCTTTATACTGAAACATGTGGGTTGTATTGTATCTTGTTTCTCATGCACATGTCACGCGGGAAGGGATTTACGAATTTTTTTAAATTATTCGATTTGTGTGACACAAATATGAATGATAAATATGTGTGCAGACAGATAAAAAAGTTCCCATATGTTGGTACCCCTGTAATGTGTAAGAGCTATATTGTGTAAACCTGTATATACATTTGTAACAGTTAAGAATTGGGCACTGTCCGTTTTTGTACATGTTTTTCTACTGTTTAATAAAATGAAAATATGTTACGTTTTGTTAATATCCTCAAAAAATACATAATCTCGTCGATGAACACGCACTCGCTTGACCGGTTGTGTGTCAATACCACGTCATATGGTTCGCTAGCTGTTGTGGATACCACTTCATTTAACATCCTCTCCCCAAAAGTGTTTATAATATCGTCTAGCTCCGTATCGCTCCTGTAAAAATAAAGAGAAAATTATTTTTAAAAACGAAGGCAGTTCTTAAAAGTTTTAGTATTTCTAAAAACTTTACTGTACAAGAAATATAAACACGCCATATATATATATATATAATATATATATATATATATATATATATATATATATATATGCGGAAATAACGATGAAGGATGTAGAGAATAATTGAAAATGTTTTGCAATTATGGCGGACTTTTATAAGTTAATTCCGATTGAAACGCTATATATATAGACCGAGAATAAAGCATAAACTACTTTCAAAACACGCTCGTAGTGGCACTTATAAAGCTAATTAATAGTGAATGAATATCAGGTTATATTATAAACGGAAAAAATTCAATTAGTGAGAACCAGATAAATCAATGTGCCTAATTTACGCTGTAGAAAAAATCTACTTACTTTAAAAATACTATGTAGCTTCAAAACACATTACCTCGTCTGCAAATTCGCGCTCGCTTGGCCGACTGTGATTCAATACTGTGACCTCTGTTTCGCTGGGTAGACTGTTCGGCGAAGCATTCATTCTCCTTTCGTCGAAAGTATTTATAACATGGTCTAGCTCTGTGTCGGTCCTGTAAGTAAAATAAATATCAAGGAATTGGATAGTTAAAAGTGTTGGCTACCATATATATATATATATATATATAGGGATCATGATTAAGCACGTTTTTCAAAGCACTTTTATTGCAATTTGGTAAAATCCTACTGTAGCGCCGCATTATCGTAAAATAATCTTAAAGTTCCAACATATGCAGATATATATATGTGAGCGAAGTTGCAAGATGTAGCAAGATGTTGCAATATATATATATATACATATATGAGTTATATACAAAGGTTACACATATTTTCCAAACGCATGCAAATCTTAAAAGTTTGGAGAATTTTTTTAAAAAATAAGCCCTACCTGCAGGGTATCCTATAATTTTTAAAAAACAAACAGATATAATGACGAAGGAGAGTACCCACGATATATATATATATATATATATATATATATATATATATATAAACTAAAAGAAATATGGACTTGAAAGCATACAAGCATCTCTACATAAGAGTGTAAAAATAAACTCGCTATGTTAAGAATTTATTATTTTATGAGCATTTCATTTTTTAAATTGATTTTTGACAACCCACAAAAGAATCGGGCAATATTTAAAAAAAATTTCAACGTTAGGTTAGGCTAGTTTACGCACGGTTAGGATAGGTTAGGTTAGGCTAGGTTAGTTTGCACCCGGTTAGGTTTGGCTAAGTTAGGCAAGGTTAGGTTAGTTTACACCCGGTTAGGATAGGTTAGGTTTGGTTAGGCTAGGTTAGTTTACGCCCGGTTAGGTTGGGTTAGACTAAGTTAGGTTATGTTAGGCTAGGTTAGGGTGAGTTAGGCCAGTTTAGGTTAGGTTAGGTTAGGTTATGATAGAGTATATATTTCGCTACTGGGACTTTGTTTCACTTCGCATTATCAAGGTGTTTTAGTTTTATGAACACATAATTTTTTAAGTTGGGTTTTGACGATATAGGAAAGAACCAGACAATATTTAAAATGTTTAAAAATGTTTAAAAAAATTTCAACTATTGCATTTTTGGAAACTTCCTACTGCAGTAGAAATTTGTTGAGAAATTATTCTTAAAGCTTGACCACATATATAACCTTACCTTACAACCTTACAAAGGTTCCACGTGATGATTTCTCATTTCGCGAAGGTCAAGCGTGTCGCCCCTCCTCATATATATATGAAAATTATTTCACGAAGGTAACACGTGAAAAATATTTATGATGAATAAAACCACGAAGGAAAGGAAACACAAAATGGTGCTCAAGCGCTTTCGTCTAATGACATCCTCAGGAACACTGAAGTATATAAAAAGGTTAAGCCTATATATAGGTTACAGAAAGAAAAAAAGAAAAAATAAATAACATACATACACACAAACACACATATATATATATATATATACATACATATCTATATATACAAATACATACATACATACATACATACACATATATACAATAAACAGAGAAGTAAAAATAATAAAAAATTAAAAATTAAAACCTTAAAGGATTACCAATGAGGCGTACAGATTGTAAGGAAAAATATCGATTTTTAGCACAAGATCAAATGGATTATAAAAATACAAATTTATACTGGAACTCTGCCGGGTTTTAGCACAATGCTGCCTATGGTCAGGTTTCGATATATATAAAAAAAAAATAAAATGCAAATTAAAAGTTAATCGATTTTTAGCACAAGATCAAATGGATTATAAAAATACAAATTTATACTAGAACTCTGTCCGGGTTTTAACATATTGCTGCCTATGGTCAGGTTTCGATATATATAAAAAAATAAAATGCAAATTAAAAGTTAATAAAGTAGAAGACAAGTTTACCAAAGATTTAATGTTTTACACTTCTTATCTAAATCTGCTTTAAAGGAATTCAACATAACAGGATCGAGTTGAAAAAGACCTTTGCTTATGTTGAAGTTATTTGAAAGTTGGATAATGGCAGACTCAAGAATATTTCTATTAACAATGTTGCTTGAATGGAATAAAACTGAAGCATTATTCCAATCAATACAGTGGGCTAACTCTGACAAATGGACAAAAAGGGCACTGGACAACTGTCCTGTTCTAACGGAATATTGATGCTGTTTTATACGTGTGTGCAAATCCTTTCCCGTCTGACCTATGTAAAAGGAATCACATTGTTTACAACCAATTTTATAGATAATGCCTGAATTATTGGTAGGGCTATTTTTTACTATGATATTTTTCACAATATTGTTATATGAAAGTACTACATTAATATCCAAAAGTTTAAGTACATTAGCAATGCCTAAAAAGCCCGGGAAAAATGGAAGTACTAAAATATTTTTTGACAAAGTACGAGTGTTAATATTGACACTCGTACTTTGTCAAAAAATATTTTAGTACTTCCATTTTTCCCGGGCTTTTTAGGCATTGCTAATGTACTTAAACTTTTGGATATTAATGTAGTACTTTCATATAACAATATTGTGAAAAATATCATAGTAAAAATAGCCCTACCAATAATTCAGGCATTATCTATAAAATTGGTTGTAAACAATGTGATTCCTTTTACATAGGTCAGACGGGAAAGGATTTGCACACACGTATAAAACAGCATCAATATTCCGTTAGAACAGGACAGTTGTCCAGTGCCCTTTTTGTCCATTTGTCAGAGTTAGCCCACTGTATTGATTGGAATAATGCTTCAGTTTTATTCCATTCAAGCAACATTGTTAATAGAAATATTCTTGAGTCTGCCATTATCCAACTTTCAAATAACTTCAACATAAGCAAAGGTCTTTTTCAACTCGATCCTGTTATGTTGAATTCCTTTAAAGCAGATTTAGATAAGAAGTGTAAAACATTAAATCTTTGGTAAACTTGTCTTCTACTTTATTAACTTTTAATTTGCATTTTATTTTTTTATATATATCGAAACCTGACCATAGGCAGCAATATGTTAAAACCCGGACAGAGTTCTAGTATAAATTTGTATTTTTATAATCCATTTGATCTTGTGCTAAAAATCGATTAACTTTTAATTTGCATTTTATTTTTTTTTTATATATCGAAACCTGACCATAGGCAGCATTGTGCTAAAACCCGGCAGAGTTCCAGTATAAATTTGTATTTTTATAATCCATTTGATCTTGTGCTAAAAATCGATATTTTTCCTTACAATCTGTACGCCTCATTGGTAATCCTTTAAGGTTTTAATTTTTAATTTTTTATTATTTTTACTTCTCTGTTTATTGTATATATGTGTATGTATGTATGTATGTATGTATGTATTTGTATATATAGATATGTATGTATATATATATATATGTGTGTTTGTGTGTATGTATGTTATTTATTTTTTCTTTTTTTCTTTCTGTAACCTATATATAGGCTTAACCTTTTTATATACTTCAGTGTTCCTGAGGATGTCATTAGACGAAAGCGCTTGAGCACCATTTTGTGTTTCCTTTCCTTCGTGGTTTTATTCATATATATATTATATATATATATATAATATTATATATATATATATATATATATATAAGTTACTCACATTTCAATTGAATTGCCTGCAGGTTCTTGCATTTCGTTGCAAATTTCAATAACATTCTGCGATGAGAGAAGAGCGTCCCGATCTATAACACTGAAAAGATACAATGCAGCGTGGCTGTAGTGGTCACCATCAGCAAACAATTCAGGGGATGCGTAGAGTTCGGCCATGATTTGCGTGTGTTGCTGTAAATTGCACGAGAAACTGGCTCTAAACGGCGAAACTCCCCATTTTATAGGGGGCAAATGTGCCCAACCCACATTCTGTAATCTGGCTGCCCTATTGGACTGATTCTAGATTTGGGCGGGACTAGTACTTAGGCCTGCATTTTTCGGCCAATCGGACAGCAACGCTCCTTTTCACGAGCGTTGATTGGGGCCCCCCGATAGGTAGGTGTGAATTTTGGGAGGAGCAATGCTATAGGCTTGCTCGGAACGGGGTCACAGGTATTCCGTACTGTGATTCGTTGCTTCCCGCAAATCTGGGTGTGTCGTATGGCACCGCTCGTTGATGAATCCTGCCCGTTCACGTATTCCTGAATTTTACCAAATTATTATTTTAGATTTAAACATCTGGACGCGTCCTTTGTTCTGAAAGGCTTTTGCCAATTTCGCGGACAATGCAACATTGTTTTCTGCGAAATGTGTGCCTGCGGGCTGCTGTGATTGAACAATGCCTTGTGACCACTTTACACAATAGGGAAGCCCTTATATTTGGGAAAAGGATTTTCTACAAGTGTTAACAAAGCAAATCAATTTTTGGAAAAATCTCTATTTCAATTTTCACTAAATCAGAAAATGTAAACATAAAAACTAAATACTGAAAGGTAAGCTGTGAAGGATAAAACCGAGTGTGTGTGTATATATATATATATATACATATACGCGTATTGTTTGACCGTGTATACATATGACCCCATTTTGTGTCCTCATTTCGGAACAAAAACAAAATTTAGGATGTGTCATGTCTTAAAGTTTTTCTTCGGGTAAGGTCATACTTTTCAAAGGAAATATATTTACAAGGTTCCAGATTTTTGTTTTGTACTGTGACAGCCTGCCATAAATTTAGAATACTTTTCGGACAAATGCTAATAAACGATGTGGTCCTCCATAGGCCTAAAACTTGCTTAAAAATAGAATAAATACAATTTATATTTAGTTGGGAACTCCTGCTTATATATACTGTAAGTTTGTGCGTAAAAATGAAACCCTTTACCCTTTACCTGGAACATACTTTTGTTAAGCGGAGAAAGGTTGCTTCACCTTTTGTCTTCAAGGACTGCGATAATTTATTCTGTAGATGTGCCACAAATATAACATTACCTTCCGCTGTTTTATATATATATATATATATATATATATATATATATATATTGGTAGTGGTAATAATGATAATAATAATTATTATTTCACGGAGTGGGACCACTGGTCTATTGTATTGCCGCACGATTTGTTTCGCACGATTTGTTTCGTATTGAAGCAACGGTGTTTTATCTAATTCAGATTGAGTGTATTTCTTTTAAAATAAATAGTTCTCTTTAATGCCCTGTTTTGAATGTTTATATAATTTCAAATCTATTAATTGTCATATACGTATATGTGCTTTGTTGTATATCCGTTAACTCATAAACAGAATGATGTAATGGTGTTTTATTTTCTTCAAGGACTGCGATAATTTATTCTGTAGATGTGCCACAAATATAATATCACCTTCCGTTGTTTTATATATATATATATATATATACCGGGTGTTTCAAAAGTCCCTCACTAATTTGATTTTCAATTTTCTTTGCAGCTAATCGACCAACAACGTTCATCTTGTGGTAAACTCTTACTCAGTAGTTGAGAATTTTTTTGAGTCTACATTTGAAGTTTTGCTCCGTTTTCTTCTGCTACCATGCTGACTCTAGAGCAGAGGTGTAAAATCGCTGCATGGCAGGAGATTTTTTAATCTGTGGTCGAAGTGCAGCGACGATTCCGGGCAGTCTACGGACAGCATTATGCACCGGATAGGAACACCATCGTCGCCACCCACCGGAAGTTTATGGAGACCGGATCCGTAAAGGACAAACCACGATCAGGAAGACCTCGAAGTGGGCGGAGTGAGGAGAATGTCGAAACTGTCCGTGAGGCGTTTACTCAGAGTCAAGGAAAGTCCATTCGGCGAGCTGCTGCGGAACTGAACATCAGCGCGACATCTATCCAACGGGTTTTGCGGCGTGGTCTCAAGCTGTATCCGTACAAGATCCAGGTGGTTCAGAAGCTGGAACCTCAAGACTACGATTGCCGGGTGATGTGTGAGACACTGCTGCATCACTACGAAAGAGACCCATCGATCCTGGAGCACATGTGGTTCAGCGACGAAGCTCTCTTCCACCTTTCTGGTCGCGTCAATCGGCACAACACCCGCATCTGGGGAACTCACAATCCTGCGGAGATCCGTGAACATGAAAGGGACACGCCGAAATTGGTCGTCTGGTGTGCCATCTCCTCAGCTGGGCTGATTGGTCCGTTCTTCTTCCGGGATCAAGATGGAAATTCTGTGAACGTCAACGGAGACAATTACCTTCGTATGCTTCAGGAGTTCTGCATCCCCCAACTGTCAGCTGTAGCTGACATGCAAGAAGTCATTTTCCAGCAAGACGGTGCCCCTGCTCATTACTCGCGTGAGGTTCGCTCATTTCTGAATAAGCAGTTCCCGGATCGGTGGATTGGTCGCCGTGGTCCCATCGAATGGGCTGCTCGCTCGCCTGATCTTACCCCATGCGACTTCTTTTTGTGGGGCTACATTAAGAGCAAAGTGTACGCCACCAAGCCGCGAGTCCTCCCCACACTAGAAGAACGGATCACCAATGCGTGTGCTTCTGTTACTCCCGAAATGTTGTCCAATGTCGGCCAAGAATGCGTAAAACGGTGGCTCGCTTGTTTCGAAAAAGACGGTGCCCACGTTGAGGCGTACCAGTGACTTTCCAGTAGACTTATGAAGCCAAGTTTGATGCCACCAAAATTCTCATGAATCGTAGACTCAGCAACCAAATTGTCATTTGGTTCCTCTTGTAATTGCTATTTTAATAAAATTTTAAAAATAATGAGGGACTTTTGAAACACCCTGTATATATATATATATATATATATTGGTAGTGGTAATAATTATTATTATTTCACGGGGTGAGACCACTGGTATATTGTATTACCGCACGATTTGTTTCGTATTGAAGCAACGGTGTTTTATTTGTTCCTTGTACATGTTTATATAATTTGTTTCTAAAACAGAATAATTAATTAATTGTTATTTGGCAAATCGGTCTTTTAAGCCTACTGGGTAATTATTATACGGTTCACCCGGGAGGCAGTGGCACTTAGCTGGGGTGAAGGGCCCCCAGCAACAGGACAGACCTAGAGTGGGTGCGTGCCCGGTTCCTTTTAGCGCTCTGTGGCACTTGACTGTTGATGTTCTGAGACGACGACCTCCTGAGGCACTGGCTGATGATGATCTAAGACGACGGCACACTGAGGCGCTGGCTGGCAATGGCTGATGATACCCTAAGGCACTGGCTGAATAAGCCAACCAGCTGATTAGTGCCCTATAAGAGGGCGGCGGGTGGCCGACGGTGTCATATGAGCTCGGCAATCAGCCGAGCAAGGACCCTCCTCTTCCTTTCTCTCTTCCTCTCTTGCTGTCTCTTTCTGCTCCTTTGGGGGATGAGGCGTCCCCTTCTCCCCCAAAGGAGTCTCTTAGGTTAGGTATGCCCCTTTGGGCGGTGAGGCACTCCCACCTTCTCCTCCAAAGAGGTTTTGCAACATAGGGGTGCGTGCGGGGTTGGCACTCTAGCAACAAAGGGGATTGGGGGTTGGCACTCTTGCAACAAAGGGGGTTGGCACTCTTGCAACATTACGTAATATCGAATTTCAACTTGCACTCAAGCATTTTTCGGCTATACTACTAACATGTCCTGAAAAGCTCGGCCTATAAATTCTTTCCCCATGTCGGTACAAAAATAACCAGGAGTCCTGTTTTCTTTCAACATCAACGTTTTGGTGGTTTTAGCAACTGTTTCAAGCGATTTAGTTTTCAGGGGAACTAGCCACAAATATCTAGAGAATACATCTATTATGAATAGGATGTAGCGGTAGCCTCCATTATACAGTGAATATCTCTGCATGTCTGTTAATTCAGCCTGCCAAATAGAATCAACCGAGGCTGCTGTTGTCTTGGCTGTTTTAAACCTTTTTCTCACCGGCTTATGAAGTGTATAAGCATCCTGCGCCCACAAAAACCTCTCAACATCTTTTTTCCCTTCTCCCTCATTATAAAAACCTGTACAGTTTATTAATGCCACCGTAGAAGGCTAGGCTAGAAATGTCATAATAACGTTTTCTTCATATGTTAGCCATTTGCGTATTTTAGAGGTGCGCGGGTAGAGTTGGCCGCTGTTGTTTGGTCTCTTCTCCCTCCTCATCAGAGATGTTACTGCTGGGGGCGAAGGCGTGTTCAGCTGTGGTACATGCGAGGCTTGTCCCGAGTCTTTTGACCTGTTCAGACTACATATCAGTGTTTTTGGGACATTTATTTGCTGTAGTCTTGCTTTAATATGTTCCCATCCTGCTTGTGAGGGGCTATCACACTTTCTCACCAAGTCATGTACGATGTCAATGATGTTCAATCCCTGTACCTTTGACCCTTCAACAACAACCTCACCTGTATCGGTCCACTGTATAATGGGATCCTCACTTAAGAGTTTCTAAAGACTTAAACCTTTATTCCTCAATGTATGTGGGAGAATGCTTTTTAATACATACTCGATATGTTGTGGGGTCGCTCCGTTGTTCTTTGACTGTTCATCTCTAGCCTCGGCCCCAGGTCCTATGTCTCCACGCTCAACATCGTCTGCGCTGTGCCTAATAACTACGGGGATCTCTGTCGGATTCTTATAATTTTCGTAGTCATGAAGAAATTTCTGCAAAGCTTCTTGGTATAAAATTGTTTTCACTTTCCTTTTGTTTAATAGGTCTAACAATTCGCTTTCCATTCTTTTAAGGCTGCTTTTACAGGGTTCTAGAACAGTATTTGGATTCTTTGAGCTTTGTAGTGAAGCATACACTTCGTGTGGAATCACAACTATTTTCTTCATTAGATTAAACTAGTCAGTAAAGGCCCCAAAACTGAAAATAAGAAGGTTAGGAGTAAGGCCCCTCTGTGTACAATAATTCGCTTTTTCTTCCCCCACAGTTTGAATTTTACGAGCGAGTGCGCGTATTGTTCTTGTAACGAAGTAGGAGAGCCTTCTGAGGGGGTTTCATTGGTACATTACATTTCATAACATTAACCCTTTCATGCCATAGGGGTGCAAATGAGACCATCAAATTTTGAGATTTTAGTCATTCTGGAGATATAACAAAAGTTTTGTTTTGGCATGAAAAGTAAACAAAAATCAGGCATGAAAGGGTTAAAACAGATTTCACAGATGCATTTTAAAAGATCGGAGTCAATATTTTTAACAAACAGTTACTGGAGTAGCCGTGGCAGCCGATGATAAATTTCTATTAATTCACGGTATTTCATTAACCTCTTTGTCATTTTGGGATATACACCGTTTCAGCCTCGTTTGGTAATATATTCGTTCTTAGAAGCACCCTAAACGTGTTTCGCGGGTGAAGGTCACAAACCAAATATCCGTAACGTTGGCTTGTAGCTTCTTTATAACTTCCAAAAACTCCTTACGCTGATTCGGGAACATTTGATTGGCTAACATCCCAATTTGTGACACGTCTCTACGTTGTGCGGATAAGAATAGATATTGTGTATTTAGCGATACATCGCGCATGTATCTATTTTTGAAAAATAGATTCTGATTGATGAAGAATACTCTTATGTTAAGATGGTGTGAGAGCACTGTAAATATCTCGGCAAACGTTTTATCCATTTGTAGCATCAGATCATCAATTACAATGACCGTGTGCTCATTACCCTTTTTCGAACTAATATCATATACACCTTTGTGGAACAAAATATCATCTTGGTACTCGTTAAATACGGGCTGGGATGTCCAATAGTACTGTAGTGAATACTCTTATTTTAGTTTCAAGATAAATGTTAATTTTACCGTCTTGAATTTCGGAATAGTTATAAATTCATTTTAAATTAGTTACCCCTCATAATTCAATTGTGAACCACATTAATACTAATTTCATGTATACTATATTATTTTATTGTATGTAAACATAATTAATTATATATCACAATTGTCAGTTAATTATTTATATTCAAATAATTATTTTAATCTAATACCATGTCCATTTTACAAATAAATAATAGAAATCCAAGGGTTATATTTTCCACCTTTGGTACTGTCGCAGTTTCGCCTAACGGACTCAATACGGCTAGTGAGATAATCACTGGTTGGCACTTAACCAGCGGCAGTGCTTATGGCTACATCATCCAGGTTAACCTATACCGGATAGATGCGCTACGGTCCCAAGCCGTAGCTTGCCTAGGCCCAACGACGACGACGTAAACCAACAATTGGTGACCCCGGAGTTGGATTCCCCCCTTTTACCCGAACGACTAGGACTAGACTGTAACGTCGTTCGTGCCCATCACCCCCTTCACCGACTAGGACCAGACTGTAACGTCGCTCGTGCCCTCTGCCCCTCACCCCTGCCCGTGCGCTCTGTGCCTGCGCTCGTCTCAACCTCCACTCCTTCGTTGGTAACTTGTCGTCTTGCTTGTACGTCAGCAAGCATAGGAGAAGATGCCTGACGACGCTGGTGCCATCTCCCACTTGAGCGTAAAGCTCCCCGTCTTCTGGCCGGGTGATCCATTTATTTGGTTCCACCAAGTGGAATCACAATTCAACTTGGGAAGGATCACCGCTAGCAGGACAAAATACGATCATGTTTTGTCCTCTCTACCAGCGAGCATCATCTCTGAAGTCCGTGACGTCATCGTGTCTACTTCCACGAGTGAGGACCCATACAACGATCTGAAGTCTGCCATCCTGTGCCGCACCACTGTCTCCAAGCGTGAGAAACTACATCAGTTAATCTCAAAAGAAGAACTTGGAGACCGTAAGCCCACTCAAATGCTGAGGGCTATGCAGTGCGCTCTAGGCGAACGCGCACAAACCTTCGATAAGGACATCTTTAGACAGTTGTTCTTGCAGAAACTTCCTCCATCAGCTCAGCGTGTCTTGGCCACTATGGATCCTGCTACTCCAGTTGATAAACTAGCAGAAACTGCCGACAAAGTAGTGGAGATTGACACAGCTCCGGTCAACAACGTGAACACACAATCGGAACTGGAGTTGAAAGTGAAAGAGTTAAGTCAACAACTCAACCACGTTTGTTTTCTGCTACAAAATCAACGGCAAAGAAGCCATTCTCGGTCAAGATTTACGAAGAGGCATCGTTCGAGTTCCGGGAAGATCTGCTTCTACCACTCCAAATTTGGAAAGAAGGCTAGGAAGTGCATCTCCCCTTGCAATTTTTCGTCGGAAAACCCCAGCAGCGAGTCCTAATGGCGTCTAGTACTCGCACTGCCAACCTGTTATTCATAAAGGACAGGAACTCTGGTGTCAATTTCTTGGTCGATACCGGAGCGTCAGTCAGTGTATTCCCTCAAAAATCTGGTCATACGCACTCGGAATCTCCGCCTCTATACGCTGCTAACGGTTCACGCATACCCACGTACGGTACTCAGTCGCGTGAACTAAACTTGGGCCTTCACCGATCCTTCAAGTGGATTTTCATCTGTGCTCAAGTGCAGCATCCCATAATCGGCGCTGACTTCCTCCAGCATTTCAAACTCCTGGTGGATCTTGACAAGCGACGCTTATGCGACCAGGCCACACTGCTTTCTGTTCTTGCCAAACAGGTTGCCCTTCCGGACGCCTCGAACTCTGCACTTTCCCTCGTTCCCCCTAATTCCATGTACCAGTGCCTTTTCCAGCGATATCCAGGAATTCTTCAACCGATGCAGATGGGTGATACCATTAAGCACACCATTACCCATCACATTACAACAAAAGGTCCCCCTGTGTTTGCAAAACCCAGACGTCTTGCCCCGGACAAACTGAAAGCTGCCAAATCGGAATTCCAGCTTATGATAGATCTTGGGATAATAAGACCTTCCAAAAGCAGTTGGTCCTCTCCCCTACACCTGGTCCAGAAGAAGTCAGGAGACTGGAGACCATGTGGGGATTACCGGTTTTTGAATTCGACAACCATCCCGGACCGATATCCGGTACCAAATGTCCAAGACTTTACTTCTCTTCTCCACGGCAAATCTATCTTCAGTAAAATAGACCTCGTTAAGGCTTTCCACCACATTCCCGTAGAGCCTTCGGATATTCCCAAGACTGCAGTTTGTACACCATTTGGGTTATTCGAATTTGTGAAGATGCCGTTCGGGCTACGGAATGCTGCGCAAACCTTTCAGAGGTTTATAGATGAGGTCACCAGAGGCTTAGACTTTGTTTATGCCTACATCGATGATTTGCTTGTGGCCAGCTCAACGGAAGAGGAACATAAGGAACATCTTTCACTCCTCTTTCAACGCTTAGAACAATACGGTGTTACTATTAATGCATCTAAGTGTGTGTTTGCACAGCCAACCTTGGAATTTCTTGATCACACGATTTCGCAGCACGGAATTACCCCCCTTCAGGACAAGTGTGAAGTGATAAAAAATTACCCTATGCCAATAATCAGCGTGAGTTACGTCGGTTTCTAGGTTTGGTAAATTATTACCACAAGTTCATTAAAAACTGTGCCAGTGTTCTTGCTCCTCTACACGCTATGATCACACACAAACGCAAGGTAACGAAATTGGTATGGTGTAGCGATAGTTTACAGGCGTTCGACAATGCCAAAAATGCTATCAATAGTGCATTGTCTTTGTCATTTCCTATCAGTGATGCCCCCCTAACTCTGACGGTCGATGCATCAGATGTTGCGATCGGTGGTGTTGGAACAAACCATTAACGGTCAACAAGCACCCATCGCGTTTTACTCGAAAAAGCTGCAGCCAGCCCAAACGCGTTATAGTGTTTTCGGACGTGAACTTCTTGCTATTTACTTAAACGTGAAGCATTTTCAACATTTCCTTGAAGGCCGAGAGTTTTGTGTTTTTACCGACCACAAACCTTTGGTCACTGTCTTCTTCAAAAAAACAGCTGTAACCACTCTCCCAGAGTCATCAGGCAACTCGATTATATCTCGCAATTTACCACAGATATCCGCCACATCAAAGGTGTCTTGAACACTCCAGCGGATGCACTTTCAAGAATAGAGATTACTTCTGTTACCCTCAGCTCTACACTGTGGAATGCTATTGCACAGGATCAAGATAAGGATACGGAACTACAAGACCTGCTCAGAGAAGACTCCACTCACTCACTTTCCCTCAAGAAAATGAGTATGCCAGGATTGTCTGTGCCCCTCTATTGCGACGTATCAACAGCTGCTATTCGCCCTTATGTCCCTCCATGTCACAGACAAGCAGTCTTCACGGATCTTCATAAGCCCTCCCATCCTGGTATCCGTGCTTCGCAACACCTGGTTACCTCTCGCTTTGTTTGGCCCTCGATGCGGAAGGATGTCAAACATTGGACCAAAACGTGCCTTGCCTGCCAGCGTGCCAAAGTCCAAAGGCACACCAGGTCCCCCTTTGACGCATTTCCGCCCCCATCCCAGCGATTTGAGGTAATTCATGTAGACATTGTTGGCCCTCTTCCAGTGATTCAAGGCCAACGTTATCTGCTCACCTGTCTCGACCGCTTTTCCAGATGGCCTGAAGCCATCCCACTTCCTGATATCCAAGCGGACACTGTTGCAAGAGCCTTTCTTCATGGATGGGTATCAAGATTTGGATTGCCGACAAAAGTCATCACTGACCAAGGTCGCCAATTTGAGTCTTCGCTTTGGAAGAAGTTTACCAGCTTGTTGGGTACAGTACATGCGCATACCTGTGCGTATCATCCGCAAACTAACGGCCTCGTCGAACGCTTCCATCGCCAGCTGAAGTCATCCCTTATGTGTCACGAAGACTCCCATTGGATGGATAAGCTTCCACTCGTGTTGCTTGGTATTCGCTCTGCATTTAAGAGTGATCTGAAGACTACAGCGGCTGAACTAGTCTATGGAACAACACTGCGGCTACCAGGTGGCTACTTCACTGCAGGGGATAAGTCATGTGATCCTACGGAATTCGCTCAAACACTTTCCTCTCACATGCAGTCCCTTCAGCCTGTTCCCCCTCGATTGACTAGCCAACAGAACATCTTTGTTTCCCCAGCCCTCCAGTCTTGCACCCACGTTTTCGTTCGTGTACCTGTCCCAAAACGGCCTCTCCAATGTCCATATGACGGGCCCTATGAAGTTCTCCGACGTACGCGCAAATCATTTCTCATCCAGCGCGGTTCCAAGGTCGACAAGGTTTCTATCGATCGTCTTAAGCCTGCGTTTTTGGAATCAACCTTAAGCGAGGTACATGTAGCTACCAAAAAGGTCCAGGGGAAATCTGTGTCGTTCGGAACTCTTTGAACTTCCTCTCTGGTGGGGGAGTGTGTAGTGAATACTCTTATTTTAGTTTCAAGATAAATGTTAATTTTACCGTCTTGAATTTCGGAATAGTTATAAATTCATTTTAAATTAGTTACCCCTCATAATTCAATTGTGAACCACATTAATACTAATTTCATGTATACTATATTATTTTATTGTATGTAAACATAATTAATTATATATCACAATTGTCAGTTAATTATTTATATTCAAATAATTATTTTAATCTAATACCATGTCCATTTTACAAATAAATAATAGAAATCCAAGGGTTATATTTTCCACCTTTGGTACTGTCGCAGTTTCGCCTAACGGACTCAATACGGCTAGTGAGATAATCACTGGTTGGCACTTAACCAGCGGCAGTGCTTATGGCTACATCATCCAGGTTAACCTATACCGGATAGATGCGCTACGGTCCCAAGCCGTAGCTTGCCTAGGCCCAACGACGACGACGTAAACCAACAGTACCATATGACTTTATGCACAAATTTTGAGAACATCTCCCCCTTATCTTTAATGATTTTAAGCATAAACACAGTTTTACCACATCCTGTAGTGCCGGATATAATGCATGTGGAGGGACTCGTGAACCTGAATTTTTCTACAGAATCCATCTCTAACACGTCACACTCCTAAGTGGAACATTTACAAAATATAAAATTTTAAGTGATGCTCCTTATATTCTACAGTCTTGTTTTTTATTCTTCTTCCTGAGAACCGTTAATGATAACGAGGATGAAGTACTGTGCCAGCAACATGTTCTCATCATAGACATTGCTAATGATGCCGACGACAGTGTAGTTGTTGTTGAGGCTACAGACTCCACCCCCGTTAGCGAGCCCCCACCAACGTCAACTGTAGCACCCCCATGCGATAATTCGAGGAGAAAGCAGGAACATGACGAAGTTGATGATTCGCCTCCCACGTTAGGCGGAAAGCGTACTAGGAGTGCGTAGGTTGTTAGACCCACAGTAATAGAGCCCCAGCCCTCTACGTCTTACGACACAGCACCCATATTAGTTCCTTCTAAAACTAAAATTGTGCCTCCTTATTCCTGTTCAATACAGTCCGTACTCTCCACAGCAGCATCTCATTCTGTAGACAGATTCATAGCATTCGAACTGGTACGCACCGTCACCCCAAACCCAGCCCTGACTAGAAACCGGTACGTAGTCAGGGTCGACCTGCGAACCATATATAGCAGCGGCGATGAACACGGACTGCGACGTGTAGTCGAACGTAGTGTAGAGTTTGCCCTTCAGAACGGGTTCGGGTCAGATGACGGAGATATAGATGATTTTTGGGTAGTAATACATTTTGAGTCGTATAATGCAAGACTCAAAGTGGCATCGCATTCAACAAAGACAACTTCACAATAGATATTGACCACGTAAACAGTGTTGCGGGACATTCGGCAACACCTTATACGCTTAACTTCAATTCTCATGCTATTTACAGACGGCATATAAACACCGAGCGTGGGTGCGGCTTTATAGCAGTAGTCTTATCTCATATGTGCTGTACTAAATGCATGGGGCAGAAAAATTTGGTTGCCGACGGTTGTGCAGCGTGTCCGTAAACTGGCCGCAGACTGCAAGATCGAGTTTGACTGTAATATGGGGCCTGAAGAGCTGAGAAGGGTAGAGCAGGAAGTGAAAGTTCGTACAGTTGTATTTGGAATGGATGATCGTCGGAGGACTGTGTATGTTTTTAAAAGCAGTGTGAGAGACCGTACAAGACCTCTACTTATTTTAGGGCTGTCAGGGACAAACTATCTCCCCATCCGCAATATAAGGGATCTTTACGCTAGTTATGATAAAAGTTGCAAAATAGGGAAGGCATCATGATTTGTGTAAAGGATGTCTCGAGTTTACGGATGATATAGTGAAACATTGTAAGGATTGCCACATGGTATGTGAGCAGTGTAAAAACTCCAAATGTAAAAGTTGTGAAGTTGAAGTTGAGAAGAGGAACTGTAATGTGTATAGACGCACATTTTTCAATAATAACTGGTACGTGCAGGAAAATTAGAATCTGCGAATGCGGCATGTTTCATATGATGGACAACTGGGGAAAATTCCTGCATAAATGTCATGAAATTTGTTGTTCTACATGCCATGAGATATATAAGGTAGATGGTGTAAAGCATGTATGCTATATGAGAGACGCCAAGCCTAAAAATAAGCCATGTATAACTGCATACTACCATATAGAGACATACACGGATGCTGAAACCAAAGTGGTTATCCCACATCCACTTGTAAGCCAGACTATCTGCGACGAGTGCATGAACGTCGAGTGTGATGAGTGTAGCAAAAGTGGTAAACAAACAAACGTTTTTAAAACGAGCGCACACGACAACCCCGTGAAACTCTTTGTGGACTATATTGTCAAGTTAGCGGACAAGTTCAAAAAAATGCCTGTGTATATTCTTGCCAATAACGGCGCAAAATTTGACACAAAATTCCTTTATAATGAACTGCGTGAACACGAATCATCGGAGATATTTACAGGCGATCCCTTGAAAAGAGGAAAAAGTTTATACAGATGCAAATAAGAAGTAATGTTCAGTTTAAAGACGCTTTGTTATTCACACCTTGTAAATTAGCCGAGCTACCCAAGGTGATGGGCGTAGCCGCCGAAGTTTCAAAAGGGTATTTCCCTTACACTTTCCTCACTAGCGAAACTTTAAATTACGTAGGACTGCCACCCGCCAAACATTACTTTAACTATGCCAACATGAGTGATAGTGAGTGTGAAGATTTTGAGGGGTACTACAACAGTTTTACTGAAAATAATTCTTATAATATAGCGGATGAATGTGAGCGTTATTGTGTGAATGACGTACACGTACTTAGAGTATGTTTCCAGGCCTTTAGAAGGATATATATAGTTCGATTCAACTGCGACCCGCTACAAGTCGCAACCACGATCGACTCATTGTGTTTTACTGTGTTCAAGAACAACTCCATGCCTAAATATACACTGGCCATCACTCACAAAAACAACCCACGCAGTTATGGGCATAAGGCTATTTATTGGCTCGTACATCTGCAGCAACAAACCGGTGTGTGTGTATAAAACATGCTCGCAACACGGGGGAAGTGGCCATTAAGGTCAACGGCCGTGTTTTTTGGGTGGATGGCCTAAGCGAAGACCGTGCCACTGGTGAGAAGACTGCATACTCCTTTAACGGTTGCTGGTGGCATGGATGCCAGCGTCCTGAGTGTGGAATCGTAGATATCCATGGTACATCGCCTGCCGACAGTCTCGCATGGACCCGCACCCACCCGCGACCAACTTATAAGCTCCCAGTTTACTCACATGGTCTTGTGGGAGCACAAATATGATGAGTGGATGGAGACAGATGGACAGTACTGCGAAGAAATAAACACCATCAGGCGTTCAATGATGCTGGATCCTCTCAAATGCGACGATAATTTGTTTGGCGGGCCCACAAAACCATTCAAACCATAATTTCCACCTACACAGAGGGTGTGAAACTCCATTACTACGACTTCTGTTCTTTATACCCCTACGTGAGGAAGAACAATCCGTACCCCGTAGGAGCACCTGAAAATCTGGTGGGCCCCGCCCTGCCTACTATCGAAGAGTTCTCAGTTAATTTGAACGAGAACTACACTGCGTTCGCACTTATTAAGCAGATTACATTTTCTCCAATATTTTCAAAAGTTTTTCCCCGATTTCAATGAAATTTATAGCAAATAATCACTATATATACTAGCAGCATTGATGGCATTCATTTCGATAAAATATTTTGATAATTAAAATAATTATATCATTTTATTGAAAAATATGTAAAATATTGTGTTCCGAATTATTAAGCAAGTATTCTTTTTACGGATCTAAATGGTGAAAATGGGTAAGAAGAAGGATTTAACATTAACTGAGAAAAGAAAAATAGTCAAGTTACTCGCTGAAAAAATAAAATCTATTGAAATTGCGAAGCAGTTTGGCAGAGCTTATTGAACTGTAAACAAGTTTGTAGCGGAGGGTACCAAACTGAGGCAGCGAAGTGATAAAGGAGCTATAAGAAAAGTGACAAGGCGGCAGATATCTGTAATCAAGCTCAAACTGCAAAGCATCCATTGTCCTTAAGTAAAGAGGTTTTTGAGCAGGCTGGCATACATAATGTACCAAGAACATCTCGATGTGGAATCCTCCAAACAATTGGCAAGATGTGTAAACCTACGATTCAGTCACCATTAACACCCAGGTACAAGAAGCAGCGTGTTGAATGGGCGCGTCAGTACGTGAAAACAGATTTTAATACTGTATTGTTAACCGATGAATGAAGAGCAACCCTTGAGGGATCTGATGGTTGGTCAAGAAGATGGATTGCTAAGGGTCAATCTCTACCATGGAATGAGGCTTTCTTTTAGAAAGTTTGTGTAAGACTAGGCATTCATTTTTACACCATCAGGCACTGTATGGGACAGCTACTTCACTGCCTATCAATCCTGCCCAAAACATGACACTACCTCCACCTTGTTGGCGCCTTAATCTCGATGGTAGAAATTGGCTCTCAGCAATCCATCTTCTTGACCAAACATCAAGTCCCTCAAGGGTTGCTTTTCATTCATCAGTGAACAATACAGTATTAAAATCTGTTTTCACGTACTGACGCGCCCATTCAACACGCTGCTTCTTGTACCTGGGTGTTAATGGTGACTGAATCGTAGGTTTACACGTTTTGCCAATTGTTTGGAGGATTCCACATCGAGATGTTCTTGGTACTTTATGTATGCAAGCCTGCTCAAAAACCCCTTTACTTAATTAAGGACAATGGATGCTTTGCAGTTTGCGCTTGATTACAGATATCTGCCGCCTTGTCACTTTTCTTATAGCTCCTTTATCTTTTCGCTGCCTCAGTTTGGTACCCTCCGCTACAAACTTGTTTACAGTTCGATAAGCTCTGCAAACTGCTTCGCAATTTCCATAGATTTTATATTTTCAGCGAGTAACTTGACTATTTTCCTTTTCTCAGTTAATGTTAAATCCTTCTTCTTACCCATTTTCACCATTTAGATCCGTAAATAGAATACTTGCTTAATAATTCGGAACATGATATTTTACATATTTTTGAATAAAATGATATAATTATTTTAATTATCAAAATATTTTATCGAAATGAATACCATCAATGCTGCTATATATAGATATATAGTGATTATTTGCTACAAACTTCATTGAAATCGGGGAAAAACTTTTGAAAATATTGGAGAAAATGTAATCTGCTTAATAAGTGCGAACGCAGTGTATTTCGGACTTTCTTTCGTAGATGTGCTCCCCCATCGCGATTTATGGATGCCAATCTTACCCGTCGTTATAGATCACAAGCTCATGTTTCCCCTGTGCGTGAAGCGCGCAAGGGAGAACAATGGGTCATGTAATCACACAACCAACCGGAGGAAGATCATGGACGTGTATACAAGTCCTGAGCTATCCCTAGCCGTTCATCACGGTTACAGAATATTGAAGATATATGAGGTGTGGAGGTTTCAGAAGCTTCCCAACCTTTTCACACCATATATAAAGACTTTTTTGAAGGATAAGGTAGAAGCATCAGCGTACCCGCGAGGAGTTGAGACCGAAAATGAAAAATCGGCGTATATTCAACGCTACCGTGATCGTGAAGGGATACAACTTGAACGGGACCAAATTGCGAAGAAACCTGGCAAGCGCTTTCGTGCAGAGTTGTGCCTAAATAGTCTTTGAGAGAAATATGCTCAGAATAGAGACAAGGGGAACGTCTACCTAGCCCAAAGTTATAACGAGGTGTGAGATTACGCTAACCCTCCCAATAAAGAGGTCATGGAGATGGTGAATGTGGGTAATACGTACATAATAAAGTACAACAGAACCGAATTGGCTACAGATACATCACGTGTTACAAATATACCTGTAGCCAGTTTCACAACAGCATACGCCCGCATCAAACTTTGGAGTATACTACATTCTCTTGGACGGAGGGTTCTGTACGCAGATACAGATAGTGTGATATTCACGGAGAGGGAAGGTGAATATATGCCACGTGTTGGGGAATTCCTCCGAGAGTTGACTGACGAGATCAAGGATGAGTATGAAGATAGCGCCTAAGCTGATTCTTTTGTCTCAACAGGCCCAAAACCTTACGGGGGACGAGTGAGGGTAGGGGAGGAAATGAGATATATCGTGAAGGCGAAAGGCATCACGCTTAACCAGGCGAACCGTCGGGTCGTCAACTTTAATTCGCTAAAGGGGCTAGTGAGCTTAGAAGATGAGGGTGACAAACCACCCCAACTGACTGTAGGGACTCACAGTTTTTGGGCACAGAAGTTGGGGGGGCGTGAAGGAACTTAGGGGCACAAAATTGCTTCGTGAAAACATATAGGAAACGCTACCAGGTGCCTAGCACCTACGATACTGTTCCCTTTGGATACTACGAGGCGTGAATAGTGCTGTCATGTTAGCGTATATTTAATTGTTGAAGAAATTTTACAGTTTATTTATTTTTCTACAGGTATTTGTTTCAGTTATGGTGTATGAACATTTGTTATTTATATATATCATGAATTAGAGACTATTTACTTGTTGACGATGTTTTACATTTTATTTATTTTTTTATTTAAAATAAATCACGTTGCAGTGAGCGTTTCATTTCACTTTTTTTTTTTGTGTGTGTGTGTGTGTGTGCGTGTGTGCGTGTGTGTGTGTGTGTGTGTGTGTGTACGTGTGTGTGTGTGTGTGTGTGAAAATCTCTAAGCTGCCCAATAAAATGAGTCACGTAACTCATGCTACAAATCGGGGCATATCTCCTTCCTGATTACTCAGTTGACCTCAGCATGCCATACACTGGCCCTCAGACGTGTTTTTTTAACTGTTAAAGATTTCTCGCGTATAATAAGAAGCTATAGCTTCTAATGATGTTGTATGTTCTACATTTCTGAAGTGGCACTCACTAAAGTCTACAGATATGGTGAACACCCAAAGAATTTTTAGTCATCCCTCCTTTTATTCCTTAAAGTCCACATTAAATCGTGCGAAGCATGAGGAGCATGACGTACAAATACTCTATGGTTATTACGGCCAGAGCACTGTGAGGTTTCGGTGTACAAACGTTGTAATGGATTATGCTGCAGGATTAAACTGCACTAGAGCGTTCATATATAGTGAAAGAAGCCACGCTTGCAAAAGAGAAGCAAAGGATCTGAGTTGTGAACCTTGTTGATGACTGGTGTGACAGGAGATATTAGGCCATGTTATATCACACCGAGCACGCGTACACTGGGACTATGAATGTAAATCTTGTGATTATGGGCAGTCTGAAATTCTTCTACCGTACTACATCCATGTATAACGAGGTGTGCAGTGAAGTTGTAGCTAAAGGCTTGTGTGAGTTTTTAGTAGAGTTTAGGGACGAGTATAGTTTTTCCAGGAAAAAGGACAAGTACGGACACATGTTTCTCTCAAATAGATCGCCGGAGTGTGAATAAAATGTGTATAGTTCGAGAAAGTACAATGGTGAATACCCCTGAACTTAGATGTATGGTACGCATTCCAGGGAGTGAGTGTGATCAAATATTAAAACCGATATTACTTCACGTATCGCAGATGGAAAAATTCTCTAAACACCTACCCAGTATAATGGGATACAAGTATTCGGATGATTTGTGCAACGAATTTTTTATGTTGGTACAATCTCGTACACGAATCACTAACACCTGGAATCAACACAACCCCGTGTGACTCATACCACCCCGCCCCTTCCCAACGACCCGCACGGCCCCTTCGAGTCCAAAAATAACGCGCCGGCTGCTCATAGTCGCCTCAGAGCTTGACCCGTCTGGACGTTCTCACCTCGCAGGATCAGTAGAAAACTATTAAAAGATGGAGCTTCCTTTGAGCAGCAGCATCAACGCAGTATACGACGTTATTTATTTAAGTGTTGAAGAGATGGATAGACTCTTCGTCTTGGTTGAGAAGTGTGGCGAGGACAGTTTTAAAATACCTGCAGTTATAGGGTAAAAAAGAGAGCAGGTTAGCGATGCACACCCATACGCCGTTATTTGTACGCTATCCATAAATCGTGATACAAAACACCCCTGCGTTGATATACGGTTGATATGGAAGAATTCTGCTGCCAATAACACCCTTTTCTCCACACGAAGCCGTTTCATTCTCAACAGAACGGTACAGGGCTGAACCCACCTTCACTGTTCACCCTGAAGAATTATTTCTTTATATAAGACACAGTAGTCGGCACGATTTAGAAACATACTTCAATTTCCGATATGAGTTGTGAAGAAGAATTTACAGTTGAAAAGGTCAGCGTTGAAAGAGTAAACAACCGTTTGGAAAGGAGTGTTTATAAACTTAAATTTAATGGTGATGTTGTAGCAAACGATGTCGTCTTTGTGCGTGCTTTTGACTGTATTCTATCCGCGTTTAAAGAGGGCGATAGTTTTACTCCCATTTGTAAAGTGGGTACAAAAATAGTGTTAAAAGAGTTGAAAGCCCTTTATATTGAATATAGATACCCACATCCTTTGAGTGGTGAAATAATGTTAAATCGCAATTATTGTGTAGTACAGAGGAATGAGGGTGTAAATGTGGACTCGATCACGTGTGAGTTTACTATTTTATTTAAGCATGGTAGAACTTAAAGCATGTATTTCCAGTTTTGACGTGTATATATATTAAACGTGAATTTTGAGGTATATAGAAATCTTCTGTACTAACTACATAATTTTTGATGTGTGTGTATATATATACATATTAGGGTGTTTCATAAATTAAAAGTTTGGAAAAATTTTAATCCACATGGATCCCCTTGTTCCATTTGCTGAGGAGACTGATAAACCGAAGTATTAATTCAATAGTTTAAAGTTTACGGGTCCCCAGTTTGATGCTCTGGCAGATCATAAACGGAAAAAATTAAACAAAAATCTGTCAATGAATTTTTATTCAACAAACGAGTACCATTTCACTACACATTTTCACAAAGATACAAAAAACATAACCACTTCTTGCGAATCATTTGTCCATGAAATCCTTCTTGGTTTTATTCGGGTATTTCGCCCTATGCTGCATCACAGTTTTGAGCAAATACTGCTTCTGCTCTTCGTTCTTCGTCAGAGAACAGTTGAACTCTTTGGTGAGCGCGATGGCTCTTTCGGCCCGATCGTTGACGACAGAGATTTTGTTAACAGTTGCCGCTGCTTGCTTGAAGCCCTCTACTTCAGTCCACTCGGCAACTGGCTTTTTCAAGAATTCTGTGTCCAAGTCGAATGCATGGAAGAAAGCCATCGTCTTTCCTGTCACGAACTCCGCCAGGTGTTTCGAGGCAAGATTCCTGACGTTCTTCCCTTGGGGTCGCTTGAGTTCCTTTTTCGATGCGGGCTTACCCAAACTGACTACCATCTGAGCCTTTTCTTCATCTGCCACATCTGCGTCGAAGAACGCCATGGCAATAAGAGTCTCAGAGATGTACCATAGGTGTCGAGACATGGCTTCTTGCGCAGCGTTAACACACGAATATCCTGACATGGCAAAGGCTTCCGCGTCACGCAGAAATTCCAGATCAACTGCGGCAGCCTTGCTTGAGGTAGGTTGCAGCACGAGTCCAACCTCGGATGTAGACGAGGGACACGAAGAGACCTACGGCTGTCAGAGCTTCCAACTCGTGACTCGACATCTTGAACTGCTTCTTCAGTAGAATTACTTTCAAGGAGTAGATGGCTATCGCCATCCATCGAGCGTGATGGTAAGCGCCAGGGGCTCTGAGAGGGAAATCCACCACTTTTGCTTCTCCCAGGAAGATGAGAACCAACTGTAGCAGTTCCTTGTAGTCATCGCGCTGATGCGACGTGCTCACCATCCCTCTCACCAGCAGGACTGACTTCTCCCTCAGTTCCCTCATAGAGTCATTGACTTGAGCAAAATCGTACGGCCGCACGTCCAACCGGTCGATGAACTTCCATTGTGCCTGAAACCTCTTGAAAACGGGTATATCGGGGCCACTTGAAGGTCCGTATGCACGCTTGAAGACGGAGCTGAGGATGACTTCATAGATGTGATGCCGACAGGGGAAGTACATGAGTTCTCTGCCAAGACCTTTCTCAATCAGGACGCAGGCCCCGATATGAATCCCGGTGTTCGACGCTGTCGTGTCGAAAGACAGTCCCCGCACGCGCTCTTCCATCCTGTGTTCCTTGACCAAATCCAAGCAAACTCGCGCTATCTTCTCGCCGGTTCCGGACGTCACCTTAGGAACGCCGAGCAACTTCTCCTTGCCGTCGCCAGAGAAGAGGACGGCGATCCGGTCAATGCTCTCCTTCCATTGCTCATTGTCAGGTAGGAGCTTACCGTCCCAATGCAAGACAAGAGGCTGACCAGGACAAACTTCGTCGGATTGATAACTTTCAGCAGCCACCTTCCTGAGAGCCTTGCGTGTGCGGTACATGGTACTGGCAGAAATGGACAGTTCATCCAAGTCAAAACCTAGTGATTTAGCCGCTGCAGCGTACGACATAGCTGAATCGCGGTACGAAATATTCAGCCGATCGTAGGTAGTCGTCACATCCTGTGAGATCAGATTCCTGCGTCGCTTCTTGGTATTTCCCTTGGAGGAGGATGGAAAAACTTCCACGGTTGGGTCAACGACATCTGAGTCAGTCTCTGACGAAGTTGAAATCACTAAAGCCCCCGTATCTTCTGCAGCTCCTTGTTCCTTCCTGGCCTTCTCCTGTTGTTCCTTAATCTTGTCCAGCCTCTTCCTTTTCCTAATCTCCTTATAGTGAAGCTTCATGTCAACAGGGCCCATGCTGCAGGAATTTGGATCTTCACGCTGCATGTCGAGAAAGTGGATGTCCTCCTGATTCTTCATCATTTCCTTAGCCTGTGAATGAGCAATGTCCATGATCTCCTTCGCTATTGCCTCCTTGAACATCGCCTCCTTCACTCGGAAGGACTCTGCTTTATGTGACTTGTACTTCACAAGCCGGTCGTATTCCTTGAGAAGGGATTCCATCTTCCTCAAGGCCGAATCTCGACGCATCATGGGGATTCTCGCTCTCTCCCAAAATATGAGACAGGCATCCAGGCACAGGTTCAGGCATTTAGTACGTCCAAATTTTTGCTCCTTTTGGTGGTAAAAGTACTTTTTGAGTACTTGCAACTGAGTTGGAAGGCCACTTGATGTGATGTTCGCATCCGTCTGGCCAATAAGAAACACTTCTGTTTTCGCTCTGGTAGACACCTGGAAAAGAAAACAAACTAAATAATTCCACAGAAATAATTTCACATCGTAATTAATTTAATTAATTAAATAAAGAAAAGCAGTAACTGGGACTCGAACCAGTGTCATAGCCGTTTGGCGGCATCGCTCAAGTCGGCGTACACAGCACGCTATCCACTACACCATCTAGGGAGTGGATAGCGTGCTGTGTACGCCGACTTGAGCGATGCCGCCAAACGGCTATGACACTGGTTCGAGTCCCAGTTACTGCTTTTCTTTATTTATAAAACTGATACGTGTACACTACGTTCTCTTTGACAATTCATTAATTAAATAAATTTCAATACCGCAGTAAAATTACATTAATTAGTATCATAAATAATTACCAGCTTAGTTGTCCAATATGCAACAGACTAATTAATTTCATGTAATATTAATAATAAATATCACTACCACAGTAAAATGACAGAAATTAAATAATAATAAATTTCAATACCACAGTAAAATGAGATAATTAGTAGCATATATAATTACCTCCATAGTTGTCCAATAGGCTATACAACACGAACCGCTCAAGTGACGAAGAAAACCGTCTTCACTGCAGGCAGGCGAGAAATGAACTGACAAAAAGTCGTCAAAGTTGGGGACCTCTAAATGCAGCGTGATCTGGTTCAAACTTGCACAAACGTGTTTTCTTGTTCTTTAAAATACAGAGAAACGTGTGGATTAAAACTCCAAGCTCATTTTTATTTTACCCTATAGGTATGAAACACCCTAATACATATATATATATGTGTGTGTGTGTATATTATTTAAACGTGGTAGAAACCGTCCTTAATCCATGTATTTTCATTATTGATGCGTATATATATATATATATACATTGTAACTGCAAACACGCAGTATAATTAACGTAAAGAACGACGCTTGTATAGGAGAATATTCCGCGCAAGATGAGAGAGAGAGAACGAAACAAATATATATATATATACAGTATATATATATATATATATATATATTAAACATGTACTTTGTGGTTTGTTGTATATAGAATTCTTCTGTGCTACCTGTATTATTTTTGATACGTACATATACATATGTTAAATACCACCATTTATTCCTGTTTTTATTGCAATTCTCCGATACTGCTGTGATATTTTTTATGTAAATATATATAATTCGTATTATATCTGTTTTTGCACCTAATATATATATATATTATATATATATAATACATATTTTGTATTTCAATATATATTAAATAGTCAGAACGCTGTAGCTGTATTTTATTTACACCATTTAAACAAACATGAATGGAAATGAAGTACATATGAAAATGAATGAAAATGAAAATGAAAAGGTTTATTGGCAGACTATAGTCTATATGACAAATATTATTAATACAATGAGAGTTCACATATTAATGATAGAAATATATACACAACTGATTAGAAATAAAACAGTAATGTTGAGAATAAGTGGAGCTACAGACAGACGTTTTCGTACCAAGAATTCCATAGCTTAGAGGACAAACGGCAGGATTCATGGATAGCTTGGATAATCGGGTTGGTTGATTTTTTAATTATTTGCATTAGACTGTATTGAGCACGTCTTGTTACCTCCGGGAAGCTCGGGACATTGCGGGTAGCAAACATTTGTGAAGCTGAGCCTCTCGGGATTAATTTATGTAAGAGCCTAAAAGACCTGTTGTACAGCAAGTTTAGGGTTCTGCCAGAACCTTTTTTATAATTCACCCAGAGTTGCTGTCCTTATATATTACTGCAGAAAGTACGAAAGAGTGTCTTTAGCTTCATTTGTACAGAACCAAAAGTTCCTTAGAGTCATATTCGCTTTAGCACACAGGCTTCGAGATTGTTTCCTTATATCCGAGTCATCACTCAAGGAGCTGGTAATAGTTTGACCCAAATACATAAACTCATGTACTTCTTCAATTACTTCACCTTTCATTTTAAACCTAATATCAGCTGGCTGCTTGCAGCTTTTAGGATGAAATTGCATAACCTTAGTTTTTGTAACTTTAAAAAGAATATCATGTTTCTGCGAATACACTTCGCAGACTTTTAATAGCCGATCCAGACCTTTAACAGACGGACTTATTAACACCATATCATCGGCATATACTAAGTTATTTATCATTGTGTTATCTATACAACATCCCACTGTTGCCTCATTAAGTGAAGCAATTAATCCGTCAACATACACATTAAGCAGCATAGGGGAGAGCAAGAAGCCTTGTCTCACCCCGCAAGAGGAGCCAAAACACTCGGATAGTACACTGCCCCACCTAACGCTAAAAGACTGGTGGGAATATAAAAATTTCAATAAATTTAATACGTACATGGAAACCTTCCTGTCTTCAGAGCTGGGCAATAAATACATTGAATGTATTTAAATACTAAATACTAAATACATGGGAGAAGTGTATTTAAATACTAAATACTAAATACATTTTACGAATGTATTTAGATACTAAATACAAAATACATCAATTGTATTTAAATACATTTGTAAATACATTTTAAATACATACAACTTTTAACATATGCATTCACTAATTCACTAAGCCATGACACGCACACGATAAAGAAATCAACCGCTTTCGACTAAGAGTGGCACACAACTGATTGAACTGACACGTTGAAACATGAACCATGCTGTACTACACTGTCGACGCGTCGTACTGTGCTAGTACAGAACGTGTATTAAACCAGTAAAAGTATTTACATTTTTATATTTTGAGTATTTAAATACATTGTATTTAAATACTCATTAAAGTATTTAAATACTGTATTTAAATACATGAAAAACAATGTATTTATAAATACAGTTCTAAATACACAAATGTATTTAAATACGTATTTAAATACAAATGTATTTAAATACTGCCCAGCTCTGCCTGTCTTCTAGTTTTTTAAATGAAATATTGTGGTTCACCCTATCATATGCCTTACTTATATCTAGGAAACAGCTATAAATAGTTGAATTACTGTCGATGTATTTAGATAGTGTTTCTTTAAGTACATAGATACACAGGTCAGTTGAGTGGGACCTTTTAAAACCAAACTGATTAGATGTCTATAGGAAATCATTTAATCGGAGCAACAGGAGTTTTTCTAGTAGTTTCGAGAAGCAGGAAGCGACAGCAATAGGCCAGTAATTATTGCTGGACAGAATGTCTCCGTACTTATTTTTGACCAGGGGCAAGATATATACCTTCATGAACTCTGCAGGGATATAGCTATGAGCAAGCATGGCTGATAGGAGCAATGATATATGCAGACATAGTAAGTCATTGGCATATTTTAAGTACTCATTCGATAAGTCCTCTACCCCTGACGCAGAACCAGTCTTTAACTCTTTAATTAACCTCTTTACTTTAGGAACTGATATCAAATTATTTTCTCTTGTCCCTCCCACAGTCGTTTCGTTGCAATCTATCTTAGGATTATCCCTACTCACACTCTTAAAAATGTTAGAGTAGTAGTTTTTCCACGGCTTTGCAATTTCATCCTCATCCGACACCCCATCGATTGTCGGAGGGAGGATATATATATATATATATCCCCGCAAGGGGTTCTAAGCTCGTGCTCTTGAGTGCTCTTTGTGCTCGTTTGTACGTGCTTGTTCCTGTAGGTTTCACGTGCGCCCTCCCGTCCCAAGCACCCAAGGATGATGGGGCTCGACCCTGCAGTCCTTGTCACCCTTGGTCTTTTTCCACTTCGACTGTCCCTTCCACCCTTTCTTTTTCCTCTGTCTTTCCTCTCACTTTTTCTTTGTTTTTCCTCCGAGATATGCCCTTTTGAATAGAGGCGAATCGGTTCTTTCCGAACTTAAATATAATATATAGTATATATATATACATATATATATATAAACGATAGTGTGTGTGTGTGTGTGTGTGTGTGTGTGTGTGTGTGTGTGTGTATGTGCTTGAGGCAGAGCGATGCCAGTTTATATGTACTTAATAACTGTGTACGCCAAATACGGCTGGCTGTGAGGTGAATGGCTGCCTTCTAAGCTTGATGGCTGTGATGCTGAAGACACCATTACGCGATGCTCCATGGCTACAAACAGATGTATCTTCTCTCTCTCCTTGTGTTTAGGCTACCCACATACCCACATGCATATATATTTTTTATTAGCGGCGGTGGGGTGAAGGGAGCCTGAAGGGGGATGGACGGGTGTTCAAAACACTCTCATCATCTTGCATGAATGTTACAAGATGCAATGGTTCAATGTTGCAATGTTGTAAGATGTAATGTTGAATGCAATTGCATTGTACTATCCCATTTTTGCGGTAGTACTGCTGTTGTGTATAAGTATGCAACAACCTAACTTGCTTTAGTTACATACCATTTTCAAACTAAATACATCCGCGCTATCTACCTTTCTCCTACAGTAATTCTACTGACTAGCCAAAATCCTTTGACTACCTCACTTCCAAAGTGGAATACATTTTTTCCCACTCTCCTTTCGTTGCAATTTCGATTTTAAGAGATTTCAATGTTCACCACATTTTTTAACTCATTAAGAAATCCACTCAAATCAGACCAGAAATAGATCAAAGCATGTTATACCTCAATTTAGATTGTCTTCATATCAAAAATTACCCATTTTCATTGGATTAAAACTATGGAATGGTTTAAATGCTGATATAAAAAATATTATAAATGTAAATTTGTTTAAAACCAAGTTGAAATCTCGATCGATAATAATGGAATGCTAATGAAAATCTAGGATTAAATGTACATTAATATTGTTTATTCGTTTCTCGTGTGTAATCTAGAATTAATGTACATTACATGTTATTATTCATCTCTTATCTCCCATATTTAGTACTGATTCCTTTGTATAGTATTGGCATAATACCTTCAATAATAACTTTATATTTGTTATATATCGATAATAATAAATTAGGATTAATACATGCCCTAATTAATAATTCTTATTCATGAGTTATGTACGAGGGCCACTCAATATATTTTGCCGCACCTTTTTTTTTCTTTCCAAGTTTCCTTGTAAGTTTCAGAAATTTCGTACACAAGTAGTTACATACCTGTTTTACAAGTTTTTAGGTGTATGTATATATATATTATATATATATATATATATATATATGTATATGTATATATATATATATATATATATATATATATATATATATATATATATATATTAATATATATATGATAATGATAATGACAAATTTTATTGGCAGGAGACAAATCCCATGAAAAAGTACAATATTGCTAAGGGTAATAAGATAAAAATAATTATTGAATTGAACTGTATAACCTTTATTCTTCATCTTCCGCAGCTTATTATCCCATCTTTACATGGGGTCGCTGTTTTTGGTTCGTCTTCTCCACTCTCCTCTGTCGTATACCACGTCCTCCTCCAAGTCCTTCTCCCTGATGTCCGCCACCACACAGTCCCTCCATCTCGTCTTCGGTCTTCCTCTTCTTCTCCGTCCCGGCAACTCCATCTCCAGCACTCTGCGCCCCACATACTCCTCCTCTCTTCTCCTGACGTGTCCATACCACCTCAGCCTGGCCTCCTGCACCTTCTTAGATGCTTCCGCCACCTTCACTGTTCCCCTTATATGCTCATTTCTGACCCTATCCCTCCTCGTCACTCCACACATCCATCTCAACATCTGAAAATTGTATAACCTTTATTGATAAAATAAATCAGTACTTTTACAATTTTCAGCGACATAAATAATTGTGAAACTGGACTATTTATTTGATTTAATTTGGCCCTTAAGCTTTAGGCTTTACTGTGCTCTTAATTAAAAAAACAGATAGTTATTATTAATAATACTAGGGGCACTCAATATATTTTGCCCCACCCTTTTTCCTCAGCTAAATAATAGGCCATGGGGTTGAAATGTCTTTTAAGCCATAAGTTTGAACTTTCTGCGATTCACATAACCATAATTTTTCAGTTTGAACCTCCCCTCCTTGTATAAAACCGCTTTAAAACGCCCTTCTATAAAAATGATTATTATTGTATATCTGACAGTGATATGCGTCGTAAACAGAGAGCTGTTATCGAGTTCTTAACCGCAGAGAAGGAAACAGTTGGAAATTCACAGACGTCTACAAAATGTTTACGGAGATGCTGTTGTTGATCGAAGCAAGCACAGTTGGACGCTGGTCTAAACGTGTGAGATCATCGGAGAGAGGGAGAGCTAATCTCCATGATGAGCCACGCAGCGGTCGCCCGGCATTGGCTGTGACAGCTCACACTGTGCAACGTGCTAACACCATCATTCGATCAAATCGGCGTGTCACATACAAGGAGCTATCATTGGAGTTAGGAATTAGTGAAGGAAGTGTGAATACGATAATTCAGCAACTGGGATACTCAAAAGTGTGTTCACGGTTTGTTCATCGCGAACTGACTGAAGATCACAAAGCCCAAAGAAAAGAAATTGCTTCTGAGTCATTGGTTCGATACGAGACAGAAGGAGATGACTTCCTTTCACGAATTGTGACTGGGGATGAGACTTGGGTACACCACTTTGAACCTGAAACAAAACGCCAATCCATGAAGTGGCATCATGCAGACTCCCCAACCAAGAAAAAGTTCAAAATGGCTCCCTCTGCAGGAAAGGTTATGGCTATTGAAAAATTTATTGAAAAACTTATTTTTTTTTTTTTTGAGAGAGAGATTATTTAGGTTTAGGTGTAATATTAAGGTTAAGTTTACTTTAAATAGAGACAGTAATTATAGAAATAATAATGGCCCATTTAGACACTGTCAACATAGTTACAGACTTTTTCACTGTAGGCTGCAGTGGTTTTTAGGTTAAAATTTGGTCAGCAGCCAGATTACTAACTATGGTGAAGCTAAATTCATTAAAATTAATTTAGACTTACCAAAATTGAAATTGCCAGTTGAACGTTACCCTTTCTGTTTCTAACTAATCCATAAGTTTCATTTAGTTTCCAGATTTGAATTTTATTTGTTAAGTTTTAAGTTACTATTTAACACACTGCTAGGTTATTTATTTGTAGGGGCTATTTCCCAGACCTAGGTTTTGCAGGTTAAGTTAGTCTAGGGCTGTATTGCCCTTAAGTTTTTGTTTTTAAAGGTTTAAGGTTTAAGGTTTTGAAGGTTTTACTCAAGTTAAGTTAGGGCTATATTGCCTTTAAGTTTTAATAGGGGCTATAACAGCCATTTAATTATTGAGTTAGGGCAGTTGTAGCCCGGTTCGAGTTTCTTCTAGGTACCTAGTTTTTCTCTTACCTTAGTTATTTTCTTTAATTAACTTACTTACACCTAGTTCTGATAGGCCTCTATTTAGTTAAACAGGGTTTTTGCTTAATTGCAGTGGTTATTAAGGATAAGGTTTAAAGGTTGTGAGGTTTAAAGGTTGACTAAGTTGCCCGGTTAGTTGGGTAACCACGAGAATTTTATTTTACGAAAAAACTAGCCCGCTTCATGGAGTCAAAATTTTTCAAGAATGTACAAAGCTCCGTTTTTCTTTGTCTCAGAAACTTTTTTTCTTTCTTCTTTTTGTTAATTAGGGAAACCCAACTTCACTAGTTGGTTAGAAACGAGGGTTGTTATTTTTATTTATTTTGTTTATATTTTATTTGGAAATATTATATGCGGTTATTTCTAACCACTTTTTTTAACATTCCCCCCAAGGGGAAAAAATTTACCCAGAATTATATTCTTGGGAAATTTTATTTATTTTTTTTTTTTTGATGAATGAAAATGACATGCTCTACAGAAAAGTTCCTGTTAGGTGAAATATGAAAATGAAAGCGTCTTTTCTGTAGAACGTTAGTCCTAAGTTATAGCTATTTACAATTATTTACAATTTTCAATTTGTGGTCTTCACAAAGATCCACTCTGTATTTTCCTTTGCAGTTCTTCCCGAAATTTAACTGCAGCTTGTCTTTGTGGTCGGGGTTGAGTAGCGGCAGTAGTAGTGTCAGGAGAATCTACAGTTCCTGATTCTGTGGAAGAATTTTTCCAGTTCTTCCAGGTCAATATTCGGTTTATCAGTTATTTCCAGTGGGTATAACCGATATATGTGTCTTCTGGAGAGATGACCATTGGGTGTTTTTACAGTTACATGCCTGATTATGCCATCTTCATCTGGGTGTAATGTTTCAATTACAGCAATCTTCCAGAAGTATTTGGGATTCATAGAATTTTCATCTAAGAGACATAGTTCTCCTACTTTAGGTTCTTTACTTACTGGTTGTTTGTGTTGTGGTATTCTTTTCCCTCAAACTACTCAATATTCATATCGCCATCTTTTTTTTGATTTCTTGAGATTGTTTAACTCCCTTATGAAAGTAATCCAGTATTTTCTTTCTTTCTTTGTCCTCTGTTGCTGTCATATAAAATCAGCATCCACCTGACCACCTTCATTAACAGCTTCTTGGGTATCATTAGTGGTTAAAAAGTTGAATTTGGTATTGTCATACCCAAAAAGCAACTTGAAAGGAGTTAGTAGATCAGAGGAGGGATCTTCATTTGAGTTAACATAAGTGAGTGGTCTTGAATTAATTGTATTCATTATTTCAAGAACCATTGTTTTTAGTTCAGTTAAAGGGATTTTCTTCCTTTTAAGGAGGTATAGAGGGCTCTTTTGACTAAACCCACCATTCTTTCAGCTATTCCTAAGGTTCTGGGTGAATAGGCTGCTGTAAATTTCCACTGGATATCATGATCAGAGAGGTACTGAGACACAAGAACATTTTGGAACCAATGTTTAAGGTAATCTTCAGATCTTTTGAAGGTGGATTGATTATCTGAAATCAAAACTTTTGGAAGGGAGTAGTTAAGGACAAATGGTAGAGTTCTCTTAAAAAGGTTTTAGCAGAAAGGTCAGTGCAGATGTGAAGGCTGGTGAATCTGGTGGCGCAGCAAGTGAACAATAATAAGTAGACTTTCATGAATTGGTTATTCTCATCCTGGACAGAAATTGGACCAGCATAGTCAAGGGCAGTTTTTTCAAAGGGTTTTTCATAGCTTAAACGTTCCGTTACTAATGGTCCAGTAGTAGGCACTTCATAAGCCATGGCAAAGTATTTTTGGCAAAACAGACATTGTTTCAGAACCTTTTTAACTACTTGCCTTATTCTGGGGATCCAGAATTCCTGTCTGAGGAAATTGCATGTGGTAGCTAAGGTTGCATGACTGGCTTTTGCATGACATTCAGTTACGATTAACGTTGTTAAATGAGAATTTTCAGGCAGTAGTACAGGATACCTGGCAGAATAGTTAAGGTTGGTTGCATATTTATATCTCCCCATTGTTCTGACTAACCCTTCTTTGCCAATGAAGAGTTTTTAGATTCTTTTGCAGCTTTGTTAGGTCCTCAACTTTTTCTCCTTTATTTAGTTTGTTGATTATTTCTTTTTCTTTTGAGAAATGTTGTTGCTGGACTAATTTTATCCAGTAATTTGTGGCCTTAATTTTGTAAGCTGTATGATTTTTCTCCAAAACAGCAATTTGTTCTTCCATTGTTAGGTTACATTGGGGGTTATATTTGTGAGTGCGGAAGTACTTTAAGTTTTCTATGAACCGTAGAACATAGGCAGTGATTCTGACCAGTTTTTTCCTGTTAGAGAATTTTTCCATGTTTAACAAGGGAGTTTTTTCATTTATTTCTTTACAGGTTGTTTGACACACATTTATTGTTGTCTGTAAGGTTTCTTGGTGGGGGTTAAAAATTAAGTTGGTTGGCCATTCAATTTCATTTCTCAAAAATGTGGGACCATGTTGGTAAAAGGGAAGAAGTTTTTGAAATTTCTCGAAAGATATTGGTCTGGTGAGTAGGTCTGCTGGGTTGTCTTCTCCTGCTACATGTCTGAATTCCAGGTGATGGTTTAAGTTTCTTGTTGCTTCCTGAATGTCTTTCACTCTGTTTTTTACAAAGATAGATTTCATTTTTAGAGATTTTTGAGCAATCCAATTTAAAGCCACTTTGAGTCTGCCCAAATTATTGTTTTGAAGAACTTTTGGTTTTTTGAGTTTTCTTCTAGGTAGATTTCTTTAAGGTATTCTAGTACTTTGGTTCCTAGGCAGATTGCCATTAATTCCAAGTTACAAATGGTCCAATTTTTTGATTTGGGGTTGACTCTTGATTTAGCGTAAATTAGTTCGGATTTTCCATTTCCAACTAGATAGCAACTTACTGCATAACCTTCTTGGCTGGCATCACAAAAAATGTGGAGTTGAAGATTTTCCATGAGAGGTTTTGGATTTTCAAAAGCTTGTCTAGGAAAATTCAGAAATTCCACTTTGTTTATTTCTTTACAAAGTTTTTTCCATTCACGCAGCATTTCAGGTTCTAGATATTCATCCCAATCTTTTTTGGTAGCTGCTACTTTCTGCATGAAGAGTTTTAATTTAAACACTAAGGGTGCAACAAATCCAATTGGATCAAACAATGATTGCACAGAACTTAGTATTTCTCTTTTAGTTTTGGCTTCTGAGTTCAAGTTTACAGTTTTTAGATGGAGTGTATCAGCATTTGTGTTCCAACCATATCCTAATAGTTTTACATTTTCTTTATCTTCTGAGGAGGCTATGTCATGTTTTTCAAATAGTCCTTGAAGTTCTGAGTGATTGGAGGCCCATTCATATAGCTTCAAATTATATTCAATTAAGGTGTTTACACTATAATTGTAAAGGTCTGAGTTCTGAGAGATTGTTGGCATTAATTAAAGCATTGTCCATGTAAAAGCGGTTAGCTAGGTAGTCTGCCACTTGGTTTTGTTGTTCATTAAAATGTGTTGGAGAGATTGTTGTAGTAAAAATGGACTGCTTTTGTTGCCAAAGGTAACTCTTTTATATTTATAGCAGATCAGGTTGTCGTCATTTGGAGCCAATTGGGTATCTTTTAACCACAGAATTTTGTGGGCATTGCAGTCAAATTCTGTTTGATATTTAAGTTGTAAATATGCTTTTTGAATGTCTCCAATCATCAAATATTTACCATGCCTTAATTTAATGCACAATTTTGCTAAATGAGGTAGGAGTGAAGGGCAGTCGTCAGTAGCATCATTTACTGTTATTTCTTCTGGTTTGCTTTTACCCGAGGGATCTACTACAATCCTAACTTTAGTTGTTTGTACTCCAGGGCGAACTACTGGAAAATGAGGTAAAAATTTCATTCTTGTTTTAAGCTTTCTGTTAGGGCTACTTCTTCTATTATTCCTTCCTGGAATTGTTGTTCAAGGATGTCTGAATAAGGTTGCATTAAGTTATCTTTTTTTAATTTTTTGCAAGTGGACTTTAACCTGCTAATAGCATAGTTAAAGTTTGGTGAAATTTTATCTTTTTGGTCATTCCATGGTACCTTAACAGACAATCATTCATCTTCTATTTTAACTTCCTTTTCAAAGTTTGCAATCAGATCTTTTTCTTTGTTTGAAAATGGTTCATCCCCAGAAATACCCAAGTTTTCTAGTTTGCTAAATTGTGCAATCTGGTGTTCAATTTTTTCTAGATCTTCATTAGAAGTTGTACTAGTAAGTAGAGGGTTGGTAATACAGAAGCTGATCTGATCTCTTATTGGTTCTTTTTCTTTTTCAAGTAGTAATCTGAAGGGAAACCCATAAAAGTATTCCATAGGGAGATTTATAACAAGAGGCAGTATGAATCTGATGAGTGCTGAGGGCAAAACGTTTGTGGGTTGCAGCCCCAAAAATTAACATGAAGTCGGCCACTTCATCAGCTTCAAAGTGATCTGCAAGCTGATAATTTAAGGATTTTAAATAAGTTTGAAGTTTCAGTAATCCCTGAACTTCATATTTAATATTAATATCATCAATTATGATGGTTTCTATTTCTTGGTAGTTTCCAGGGTTTCTAGAATCCTCCAATTTAATTATAGCTACTTCATAATGTGGTTGTTTCTTGTTGGCTATAAATCCTGTTATGGTTATGGATTCCTCGTAGTGTTTAGTTGGAAGATTTAATTTTTTCACAAGTTCCTTGGTAATGTAGCTGGCTTGACTACAATTATCCAAAAGTGCTGTGCATTTAATTGATTTTTCTGAGTTTCTTATTCTCATCTGCATGGAAGGAATTAATGCTACTTCTTGATCAGTGTTTTTTAAACTTAATAAGTTAGTAACTTGTTTCTCTTGTTTTGAGTTTTCTTTTTGGGTAGCTACTTCAGTACTGGTTTTTGGTTTTCTTATCTTCCTCTGGTTTTCCTTTTTGTTTGGTACAAAGGAAGGATAAATGGTTAGAAAACCTACAAAATGAACAGGGTTGGAAAGAAATGGGGCATTCTTTGGCTTGGTGTTTAGATGAGGTGCATTCAGTACAATAATTTAATTTAGCAAGTTTTTTCAGTTTATCCCAACTTTCAGGGAAAGAATCACATTTTGAGATTCTGTGAGAGTTTTTCTTACACAATTTGCAGTAAAGTTCTCTCTGGTCAGTATGTTGAGCTCTTCTTGAGGATTGTCTTTGGGTGGAAACTGCCAGAGTAGCTGTAGTTTGGCCAGAATACCATGGTTTTCTGGCTGGTTCTGGAGAGAAGTTTCTTTTTTGTTTAGGTATTAAGGTGGTTAATTCACTTTGACTTAGATCAAAATTAACATTAGCTAAGGTTTTGGTAGCTTCAGCAATGGCTTCTTTAAATTTATCAAAGTGGTCATAGAGTTTTAAAACCGCAAGTTCTTAAAAATTCCTGAGTTTCTTGCCTTAGTTTATTATAATATACATACAACAGTATATCTTCTAATTCTAATTTTTGAGTTTGCATTAAATTTAGGGTAGAGTGCATATCTGCTTGAAAGTCATGAAGTGATTTAAAATCTTTGGCTATTTGGGATTTGGTTAAAGTGATTTTATTATGGAGAATTTAATTTGGCCTGGTGTTGCATAACAGCCCTCCAACTGCTGCCATGCTTCTTCATAAGATGTTTTACTTTCTTGCATGCAGTTTATTTGAATGGCAGGTTTCCACTCAAATGTTGTTTTAGGTAGGCAAATTTCTCTTCTTCGGAAAGACCTATGTTATCATAAATGTTTCTGAATGAGGTCTTAAAGTTTTGAAATTTAGAGGGATTTCCATCAAATGGTAATATTTGAAGCTCAGGAATTTTAGTACTTATTCTTGGTTTAGGTTTGGCTTCGGCATTATTTTCTTTTTTAGTTGTTAATGCTTGTATCATTTGATCTATTTCAATTTGGTAATAACTGTTTTTTTCATCTAGTTTTTCTTGTTTAGCCTCTGAGAAGCCTTCGGAACAAACATACATACTAAGGATTTCCTCATCTAAATTTTGTAACTTGTCCAGTTGTGAGGACAAAAGCCGAGCATATGCATTTTTTTGTTCCTCATTCCAATCATCCAATTTCTCTTTGATTGTAGCTAAAAGTTTAGTAGCTGAGGCTCTGATTGCTCTCCTCTTTTTTACCAATTTACTAGTTTCAAGTGCTTCCACATCACTTCCCAACCATGTCTCCATACTTTTTCCTGGAGTGGCTTCAGTTTCATTAGCCATTTTTTAGGTTTAATATTATAAATGATATTATCAATGATATTTATAATAAAATTTTCAGATTATGTAAAAAATTTAATTCACTGGATTTAAAACTATTGTATCAGAAATAAAACAAAAAAGGGTAACTAACTTCTCGACTGCCCACCCGGGGCGCCATATTGAAAAATTTATTGAAAAACTTATTTTATTTTTTTTTGAGAGAGAGATTATTTAGGTTTAGGTGTAATATTAAAGTTAAGTTTACTTTAAATAGACACAGTAATTATAGAAATAATAATGGCCCATTTAGACACTGTCACATAGCTACAGACTTTTTCACTGTAGGCTGCAGTGGTTTTCAGGTTAAAATTTGGTCAGCAGCCAGATTACTAACTATGGTGAAGCTAAATTCATTAAAATTAATTTAGACTTACCAAAATTGAAGTTGCCAGTTGAACGTTACCCTTTCTGTTTCTAACTAATCCATAAGTTTCATTTAGTTTCCAGATTTGAATTTTATTTGTTAAGTTTTAAGTTACTATTTAACACACTGCTAGGTTATTTATTTGTAGGGGCTATTTCCCAGACCTAGGTTTTGCAGGTTAAGTTAGTCTAGGGCTGTATTGCCCTTAAGTTTTTGTTTTTAAAGGTTTAAGGTTTAAGGTTTTGAAGGTTTTACTCAAGTTAAGTTAGGGCTATATTGCCTTTAAGTTTTAATAGGGGCTATAACAGCCATTTAATTATTGAGTTAGGGCAGTTGTAGCCCGGTTCGAGTTTCTTCTAGGTACCTAGTTTTTCTCTTACCTTAGTTATTTTCTTTAATTAACTTACTTACACCTAGTTCTGATAGGCCTCTATTTAGTTAAACAGGGTTTTTGCTTAATTGCAGTGGTTATTAAGGATAAGGTTTAAAGGTTGTGAGGTTTAAAGGTTGACTAAGTTGCCCGGTTAGTTGGGTAACCACGAGAATTTTATTTTACGAAAAAACTAGCCCGCTTCATGCAGTCAAAATTTTTCAAGAATGGACAAAGCTCCGTTTTTCTTTGTCTCAGAAACTTTTTTTCTTTCTTCTTTTTGTTAATTAGGGAAACCCAACTTCACTAGTTGGTTAGAAACGAGGGTTGTTATTTTTATTTATTTTGTTTATTTTATTTGGAAATATATGCGGTTATTTCTAACCACTTTTTTTAACAATGGCCACCATCTTCTGAGACATGAAAGAGGTGATTCTGGTGGATATTATGAAGAAAGGACAAACAATGAACTCAGAGGCATATATTGCTACCCCTACAGAGACTCCAGAGACGTATAAAGCGAGTTCGACCGGAGAGAAAACTGGAAGACGTCCTTCTTTTGCACGATAATGCAAAACCACACAACAGTTTGCAAACAAGAGAGGTCATCACAAAAATGCGTTTGACTGTGTTACCCCAACCTCTATACAGCCCAGATCTGGCACCTTCAGACTTTCATTTGTTGGGCCAATGAAGGATATTATTCGTGGAAGAAAGTTTTAGAGTGACGATGAGGTTGTTGAGGAGGTTAATTGGTGGCTCCAGTGGAGCGCAGCGGACTTTTACCAGCAAGGAATAAAGTCCTTTGTTTCAAGGTGGAGGAAAGCCGTAGAAAAGGATGGAGACTATGTAGAAAAATAAAAACTTGTAAAACAGGTATGTAACTACTTGTGTACAAAATTTCTGGGACTTACAAGGAAACTTGGAACGAAAAAATACAAAGTGGGGAAAAATATTTTGAGTGGCCCGCGTACATAACTCATGAATAAGAATTATTAATTAGGGCATGTATTAATCCTAAATTATTATTATCGATGTATAACAAATATAAAGATATTATTGAAGGTATGATGCCAATACTATACAAAGGCATCAATATTAAACACGGGAGATAAGAGATGAATAATAACAAGTAATGTGCATTTAATTCTAGATTACACACGAGAAACGAATAAACAATATTAATGTAAGACATTTCAGCCCCATGGCCTATTATTTAACTAAGAAAAAAGGGTGGGGCAAAATATATTGAGTGCCCCTAGTATTATTAATAATAACTCTTTTTTTTAATTAAGAGCTCACTAAAGCCTAAAGCTTAAGGGCCAAATTAAATCAAATAATAGTCCACTTTCACAATTATTTATCGCTGAAAATTGTGAAAGTACTGATTTATTTTATCAATAAAGGTTATACAATTCAATTCAATTCACTAATTATTTTTATCTTATTATCCTTAGCAATATTGTACTTTTTTATGGGATTTGTCTCCTGCCAATAAAATTTGTCATTATCATTATCATATATATATATATATATATATATATATATATATACATACTGTATATATATGTGTGTGTGTGTGTGTGTGTGTGTGTGTGTGTGTATATACAGTATATACACATTACTTACTTTGTGTTACTTTGTGTGAGTTCGAACGACGGTTCAGGATCAATCTGCGGTCGACCCCTCTGTAGCATCCCGCCTCATTTGTGGATTTGGTGAAGGAGGGAATTGCTTTCTGATCTCCTCCTGCCCTCGTAGCCAGCCACGCATGGCTGCTCAGGGACTTTGCACAGGAATCTGTCCAGCTGGTTTTTGAAGTTTTTCAGGTCGGTGTGCTGGAGATTCCTTACTTCTTTTGGTAGGGCATTGAAAAGCTTTGGGCATCGTATTCTGAGGGTATTTTCCATCCTTGTTTTTATGGTCCCTTGTCTCATAGCAGCTGGAAATGTACAAAATCTGCCTCTTCTCTCATTCCCATTTGTTTCTGTTTCATTTCTAAGGTTAGGTACAAAGCCCTCAAGTATTTTCCATATGTACATTATTGTGTACCGCTCGCGCCTTCTTTCGAAGAGGAGAGTTTCAGGGATTATAGTCGAGACCAGTAGTCTTCACCTTCCGTTTCTTCTATCTTAGACGTAAAAGTCCTTTGTATAACTTCAATGTTCGCAATGTCTCGTTTTCTGTATTGGCTTGTGAGTATTGAGCAATACTCAATTATTGGTAGGACTACTAGACTCTTCCATAATTTGAGCATGATGTTTGCTTTTCTGCTGCGGAAGCTACTCCAGATGATTCCCATTATTTTTCTAGCCGTTGTAATTCTGATGTTGTAGTGCTCTCTGAATTCTGTATCCGACGACATTATTATGCCAAAATCCCTGACTTGTTGATGAGGTTTTATCTGTTTGGCTTGCAGAGTTTTGTACCTTTTATTCTGCAGCTCCTTGTTATTACCGTATCTTAGAAGTTGGAATTTTTCTTCGTTGAACTTCATATTGTTGTCTTCTGCCCACTGGAATAATGTTTCAATGTCGTTTTTCTCGCTGTGATTTGAAATTATTAGCATTGCATTATTAGCATTAGCATTATTAGCAATGCCAATAAAAATATTTTTTTCTTGAAAAAATAATTCAGGCGGTTAAGGGTTAAGTTTGTGTGTTATGATTCCATGGTCACATTTATCGAAGGCTTTAGTACAGTCAGTATATATTACACCTATGTTTTCTCCTCGACACAATGTTTCCAATATTTTCTCCTGGTAGTCTGCAAAGCAGACAGGATCCAGCTTTGGGACATGGATCTAGGGTTTAAAGAAGCCTAGCCCCACTACATTTAGAACCTCAATATAAGTAAAAGACTCGTTGCATTCACGTCGGATTGAATAAATCAAAGAAAAAGGGGTAACTATTATATTTTTAGCCAAAACCAAAACTTAAACCTCAACTGGCAGAATTGAGCGTCCACTTTTCAAGGTTTAAGTTTTGGTTTTGGCTAAAAATATAATAGTTACCCCTTTTTCTTTGATTTATTCAATCCGACGTGAATGCAACGAGTCTTTTACTTATATTGAGGTTCTAAATGTAGTGGGGCTAAGCTTCTTTAAACCCTAGATCCATGTCCCAAAGCTGGATCCTGTCTGCTTTGCAGATAGCTGGTGAGGGAAGCTATATTTATGGGACCTCTTTGCGAGAGACCCGTTGCCCACGTCGGGCTTGCATCATGAAAAAGAAAAACTATGGTATTTGTCATTTACCATTACTTATTCGGAATATAGTGGATTTAATTATCCCAGAAGAGTTCCTTGTTCCATGCACGGTCTGTGTGTATCATAAAAACTCAGGGAACCATTCTGAGTTCATTCCCATATATATTAATATATATATATATATATAATATATATATATATATATATATATATATATAGTATGTATATATATATATATATATATATATATATATATGGGAATGAACTCAGATGGTTCCCTGAGTTTTTTATGATACACACAGACCGTGCATGGAACAAGGAACTCTTCTGGGATAATTAAATCCACTATATTCCGAATAAGTAATGGTAAATGACAAATACCATAGTTTTTCTTTTTCATGATGCAAGCCCGACGTGGGCAACGGGTCTCTCGCAAAGAGGTCCCATAAATATAGCTTCCCTCACCAGCTATCTGCAAAGCAGACAGGATCCAGCTTTGGGACATGGATCTAGGGTTTAAAGAAGCTTAGCCCCACTACATTTAGAACCTCAATATAAGTAAAGACTCGTTGCATTCACGTCGGATTGAATAAATCAAAGAAAAAGGGGTAACTATTATATTTTTAGCCAAAACCAAAACTTAAACCTTGAAAAGTGGACGCTCAATTCTGCCAGTTGAGGTTTAAGTTTTGGTTTTGGCTAAAAATATAATAGTTACCCCTTTTTCTTTGATTTATTCAATCCGACGTGAATGCAACGAGTCTTTTACTTATATTGAGGTTCTAAATGTAGTGGGGCTAGGCTTCTTTAAACCCTAGATCCATGTCCCAAAGCTGGATCCTGTCTGCTTTGCAGACTACCAGGAGAAAATATTGGAAACATTGTGTCGAGGAGAAAACATAGGTGTAATATATACTGACTGTACTAAAGCCTTCGATAAATGTGACCATGGAATCATAACACACAAACTTAACCCTTAACCGCCTGAATTATTTTTTCAAGAAAAAAATATTTTTATTGGCATTGCTAATAATGCTAATGCTAATAATGCAATGCTAATAATTTCAAATCACAGCGAGAAAAACGACATTGAAACATTATTCCAGTGGGCAGAAGACAACAATATGAAGTTCAACGAAGAAAAATTCCAACTTCTAAGATACGGTAATAACAAGGAGCTGCAGAATAAAAGGTACAAAACTCTGCAAGCCAAACAGATAAAACCTCATCAACAAGTCAGGGATTTTGGCATAATAATGTCGTCGGATACAGAATTCAGAGAGCACTACAACATCAGAATTACAACGGCTAGAAAAATAATGGGAATCATCTGGAGTAGCTTCCGCAGCAGAAAAGCAAACATCATGCTCAAATTATGGAAGAGTCTAGTAGTCCTACCAATAATTGAGTATTGCTCAATACTCACAAGCCAATACAGAAAACGAGACATTGCGAACATTGAAGTTATACAAAGGACTTTTACGTCTAAGATAGAAGAAACGGAAGGTGAAGACTACTGGTCTCGACTATAATCCCTGAAACTCTCCTCTCTCGAAAGAAGGCGCGAGCGGTACACAATAATGTACATATGGAAAATACTTGAGGGCTTTGTACCTAACCTTAGAAATGAAACAGAAACAAATGGGAATGAGAGAAGAGGCAGATTTTGTACATTTCCAGCTGCTATGAGACAAGGGACCATAAAAACAAGGATGGAAAATACCCTCAGAATACGATGCCCAAAGCTTTTCAATGCCCTACCAAAAGAAGTAAGGAATCTCCAGCACACCGACCTGAAAAACTTCAAAAACCAGCTGGACAGATTCCTGTGCAAAGTCCCTGAGCAGCCATGCGTGGCTGGCTACGAGGGCAGGAGGAGATCAGAAAGCAATTCCCTCCTTCACCAAATCCCACAAATGAGGCGGGATGCTACAGAGGGGTCGACCGCAGATTGATCCTGAACCGTCGTTCGAACTCACACAAAGTAACACAAAGTAAGTAATGTGTATATACTGTATATACACACACACACACACACACACACACACACACACACTATATATACAGTATGTATATATATATATATATATATATATATATATATATGATAATGATAATGACAAATTTTATTGGCAGGAGACAAATCCCATAAAAAAGTACAATATTGCTAAGGATAATAAGATAAAAATAATTAGTGAATTGAATTGAATTGTATAACCTTTATTGATAAAATAAATCAGTACTTTCACAATTTTCAGCGATATAAATAATTGTGAAAGTGGACTATTATTTGATTTAATTTGGCCCTTAAGCTTTAGGCTTTAGTGAGCTCTTAATTAAAAAAAAGAGTTATTATTAATAATACTAGGGGCACTCAATATATTTTGCCCCACCCTTTTTTCTTAGTTAAATAATAGGCCATGGGGCTGAAATGTCTTACATTAATATTGTTTATTCGTTTCTCGTGTGTAATCTAGAATTAAATGCACATTACTTGTTATTATTCATCTCTTATCTCCCGTGTTTAATATTGATGCCTTTGTATAGTATTGGCATCATACCTTCAATAATATCTTTATATTTGTTATACATCGATAATAATAATTTAGGATTAATACATGCCCTAATTAATAATTCTTATTCATGAGTTATGTACGCGGGCCACTCAAAATATTTTTCCCCACTTTGTATTTTTTCGTTCCAAGTTTCCTTGTAAGTCCCAGAAATTTTGTACACAAGTAGTTACATACCTGTTTTACAAGTTTTTATTTTTCTACATAGTCTCCATCCTTTTCTACGGCTTTCCTCCACCTTGAAACAAAGGACTTTATTCCTTGCTGGTAAAAGTCCGCTGCGCTCCACTGGAGCCACCAATTAACCTCCTCAACAACCTCATCGTCACTCTAAAACTTTCTTCCACGAATAATATCCTTCATTGGCCCAAACAAATGAAAGTCTGAAGGTGCCAGATCTGGGCTGTATAGAGGTTGGGGTAACACAGTCAAACGCATTTTTGTGATGACCTCTCTTGTTTGCAAACTGTTGTGTGGTTTTGCATTATCGTGCAAAAGAAGGACGTCTTCCAGTTTTCTCTCCGGTCGAACTCGCTTTATACGTCTCTGGAGTCTCTGTAGGGGTAGCAATATATGCCTCTGAGTTCATTGTTTGTCCTTTCTTCATAATATCCACCAGAATCACCTCTTTCATGTCTCAGAAGATGGTGGCCATTGTTAAAAAAAGTGGTTAGAAATAACCGCATATATTTCCAAATAAAATATAAACAAAATAAATAAAAATAACAACCCTCGTTTCTAACCAACTAGTGAAGTTGGGTTTCCCTAATTAACAAAAAGAAGAAAGAAAAAAAGTTTCTGAGACAAAGAAAAACGGAGCTTTGTCCATTCTTGAAAAATTTTGACTGCATGAAGCGGGCTAGTTTTTTCGTAAAATAAAATTCTCGTGGTTACCCAACTAACCGGGCAACTTAGTCAACCTTTAAACCTCACAACCTTTAAACCTTATCCTTAATAACCACTGCAATTAAGCAAAAACCCTGTTTAACTAAATAGAGGCCTATCAGAACTAGGTGTAAGTAAGTTAATTAAAGAAAATAACTAAGGTAAGAGAAAAACTAGGTACCTAGAAGAAACTCGAACCGGGCTACAACTGCCCTAACTCAATAATTAAATGGCTGTTATAGCCCCTATTAAAACTTAAAGGCAATATAGCCCTAACTTAACTTGAGTAAAACCTTCAAAACCTTAAACCTTAAACCTTTAAAAAAAAAACTTAAGGGCAATACAGCCCTAGACTAACTTAACCTGCAAAACCTAGGTCTGGGAAATAGCCCCTACAAATAAATAACCTAGCAGTGTGTTAAATAGTAACTTAAAACTTAACAAATAAAATTCAAATCTGGAAACTAAATGAAACTTATGGATTAGTTAGAAACAGAAAGGGTAACGTTCAACTGGCAACTTCAATTTTGGTAAGTCTAAATTAATTTTAATGAATTTAGCTTCACCATAGTTAGTAATCTGGCTGCTGACCAAATTTTAACCTGAAAACCACTGCAGCCTACAGTGAAAAAGTCTGTAGCTATGTTGACAGTGTCTAAATGGGCCATTATTATTTCTATAATTACTGTGTCTATTTAAAGTAAACTTAACTTTAATATTACACCTAAACCTAAATAATCTCTCTCTCAAAAAAAAATAAAATAAGTTTTTCAATAAATTTTTCAATATGGCGCCCCCGGGTGGGCAGTCGAGAAGTTAGTTACCCTTTTTTGTTTTATTTCTGATACAATAGTTTTAAATCCAGTGAATTAAATTTTTTACATAATCTGAAAATTTTATTATAAATATCATTGATAATATCATTTATAATATTAAACCTAAAAAATGGCTAATGAAACTGAAGCCACTCCAGGAAAAAGTATGGAGACATGGTTGGGAAGTGATGTGGAAGCACTTGAAACTAGTAAATTGGTAAAAAAGAGGAGAGCAATCAGAGCCTCAGCTACTAAACTTTTAGCTACAATCAAAGAGAAATTGGATGATTGGAATGAGGAACAAAAAAATGCATATGCTCGGCTTTTGTCCTCACAACTGGACAAGTTACAAAATTTAGATGAGGAAATCCTTAGTATGTATGTTTGTTCCGAAGGCTTCTCAGAGGCTAAACAAGAAAAACTAGATGAAAAAAACAGTTATTACCAAATTGAAATAGATCAAATGATACAAGCATTAACAACTAAAAAAGAAAATAATGCCGAAGCCAAACCTAAACCAAGAATAAGTACTAAAATTCCTGAGCTTCAAATATTACCATTTGATGGAAATCCCTCTAAATTTCAAAACTTTAAGACCTCATTCAGAAACATTTATGATAACATAGGTCTTTCCGAAGAAGAGAAATTTGCCTACCTAAAACAACATTTGAGTGGAAACCCTGCCATTCAAATAAACTGCATGCAAGAAAGTAAAACATCTTATGAAGAAGCATGGCAGCAGTTGGAGGGCTGTTATGCAACACCAGGCCAAATTAAATTCTCCATAATAAAATCACTTTTAACCAAATCCCAAATAGCCAAAGATTTTAAATCACTTCATGACTTTCAAGCAGATATGCACTCTACCCTAAATTTAATGCAAACTCAAAAATTAGAATTAGAAGATATACTGTTGTATGTATATTATAATAAACTAAGGCAAGAAACTCAGGAATTTTTAAGAACTTGCGGTTTTAAACTCTATGACCACTTTGATAAATTTAAAGAAGCCATTGCTGAAGCTACCAAAACCTTAGCTAATGTTAATTTTGATCTAAGTCAAAGTGAATTAACCACCTTAATACCTAAACAAAAAAGAAACTTCTCTCCAGAACCAGCCAGAAAACCATGGTATTCTGGCCAAACTACAGCTACTCTGGCAGTTTCCACCCAAAGACAATCCTCAAGAAGAGCTCAACATACTGACCAGAGAGAACTTTACTGCAAATTGTGTAAGAAAAACTCTCACAGAATCTCAAAATGTGATTCTTTCCCTGAAAGTTGGGATAAACTGAAAAAACTTGCTAAATTAAATTATTGTACTGAATGCACCTCATCTAAACACCAAGCCAAAGAATGCCCCATTTCTTTCCAACCCTGTTCATTTTGTAGGTTTTCTAACCATTTATCCTTCCTTTGTACCAAACAAAAAGGAAAACCAGAGGAAGATAAGAAAACCAAAAACCAGTACTGAAGTAGCTACCCAAAAAGAAAACTCAAAACAAGAGAAACAAGTTACTAACTTATTAAGTTTAAAAAACACTGATCAAGAAGTAGCATTAATTCCTTCCATGCAGATGAGAATAAGAAACTCAGAAAAATCAATTAAATGCACAGCACTTTTGGATAATTGTAGTCAAGCCAGCTACATTACCAAGGAACTTGTGAAAAAATTAAATCTTCCAACTAAACACTACGAGGAATCCATAACCATAACAGGATTTATAGCCAACAAGAAACAACCACATTATGAAGTAGCTATAATTAAATTGGAGGATTCTAGAAACCCTGGAAACTACCAAGAAATAGAAACCATCATAATTGATGATATTAATATTAAATATGAAGTTCAGGGATTACTGAAACTTCAAACTTATTTAAAATCCTTAAATTATCAGCTTGCAGATCACTTTGAAGCTGATGAAGTGGCCGACTTCATGTTAATTTTTGGGCTGCAACCCACAAACGTTTTGCCCTCAGCACTCATCAGATTCATACTGCCTCTTGTTATAAATCTCCCTATGGAATACTTTTATTGGGTTTCCCTTCAGATTACTACCTTGAAAAAGAAAAACCAATAAGAGATCAGATCAGCTTCTGTATTACCAACCCTCTACTTACTAGTACAACTTCTAATGAAGATCTAGAAAAAATTGAACACCAGATTGCACAATTTAGCAAACTAGAAAACTTGGGTATTTCTGGGGATGAACCATTTTCAAACAAAGAAAAAGATCTGATTGCAAACTTTGAAAAGGAAGTTAAAATAGAAGATGAATGATTGTCTGTTAAGGTACCATGGAATGACCAAAAAGATAAAATTTCACCAAACTTTAACTATGCTATTAGCAGGTTAAAGTCCACTTGCAAAAATTAAAAAAAGATAACTTAATGCAACCTTATTCAGACATCCTTGAACAACAATTCCAGGAAGGAATAATAGAAGAAGTAGCCCTAACAGAAAGCTTAAAACAAGAATGAAATTTTTTACCTCATTTTCCAGTAGTTCGCCCTGGAGTACAAACAACTAAAGTTAGGATTGTAGTAGATCCCTCGGGTAAAAGCAAACCAGAAGAAATAACAGTAAATGATGCTACTGACGACTGCCCTTCACTCCTACCTCATTTAGCAAAATTGTGCATTAAATTAAGGCATGGTAAATATTTGATGATTGGAGACATTCAAAAAGCATATTTACAACTTAAATATCAAACAGAATTTGACTGCAATGCCCACAAAATTCTGTGGTTAAAAGATACCCAATTGGCTCCAAATGACGACAACCTGATCTGCTATAAATATAAAAGAGTTACCTTTGGCAACAAAAGCAGTCCATTTTTACTACAACAATCTCTCCAACACATTTTTAATGAACAACAAAACCAAGTGGCAGACTACCTAGCTAACCGCTTTTACATGGACAATGCTTTAATTAATGCCAACAATCTCTCAGAACTCAGACCTTTACAATTATAGTGTAAACACCTTAATTGAATATAATTTGAAGCTATATGAATGGGCCTCCAATCACTCAGAACTTCAAGGACTATTTGAAAAACATGACATAGCCTCCTCAGAAGATAAAGAAAATGTAAAACTATTAGGATATGGTTGGAACACAAATGCTGATACACTCCATCTAAAAACTGTAAACTTGAACTCAGAAGCCAAAACTAAAAGAGAAATACTAAGTTCTGTGCAATCATTGTTTGATCCAATTGGATTTGTTGCACCCTTAGTGTTTAAATTAAAACTCTTCATGCAGAAAGTAGCAGCTACCAAAAAAGATTGGGATGAATATCTAGAACCTGAAATGCTGCGTGAATGGAAAAAAACTTTGTAAAGAAATAAACAAAGTGGAATTTCTGAATTTTCCTAGACAAGCTTTTGAAAATCCAAAACCTCTCATGGAAAATCTTCAACTCCACATTTTTTGTGATGCCAGCCAAGAAGGTTATGCAGTAAGTTGCTATCTAGTTGGAAATGGAAAATCCGAACTAATTTACGCTAAATCAAGAGTCAACCCCAAATCAAAAAATTGGACCATTTGTAACTTGGAATTAATGGCAATCTGCCTAGGAACCAAAGTACTAGAATACCTTAAAGAAATCTACCTAGAAGAAAACTCAAAAAACCAAAAGTTCTTCAAAACAATAATTTGGGCAGACTCAAAGTGGCTTTAAATTGGATTGCTCAAAAATCTCTAAAAATGAAATCTATCTTTGTAAAAAACAGAGTGAAAGACATTCAGGAAGCAACAAGAAACTTAAACCATCACCTGGAATTCAGACATGTAGCAGGAGAAGACAACCCAGCAGACCTACTCACCAGACCAATATCTTTCGAGAAATTTCAAAAACTTCTTCCCTTTTACCAACATGGTCCCACATTTTTGAGAAATGAAATTGAATGGCCAACCAACTTAATTTTTAACCCCCACCAAGAAACCTTACAGACAACAATAAATGTGTGTCAAACAACCTGTAAAGAAATAAATGAAAAAACTCCCTTGTTAAACATGGAAAAATTCTCTAACAGGAAAAAACTGGTCAGAATCACTGCCTATGTTCTACGGTTCATAGAAAACTTAAAGTACTTCCGCACTCACAAATATAACCCCCAATGTAACCTAACAATGGAAGAACAAATTGCTGTTTTGGAGAAAAATCATACAGCTTACAAAATTAAGGCCACAAATTACTGGATAAAATTAGTCCAGCAACAACATTTCTCAAAAGAAAAAGAAATAATCAACAAACTAAATAAAGGAGAAAAAGTTGAGGACCTAACAAAGCTGCAAAAGAATCTAAAACTCTTCATTGGCAAAGAAGGGTTAGTCAGAACAATGGGGAGATATAAATATGCAACCAACCTTAACTATTCTGCCAGGTATCCTGTACTACTGCCTGAAAATTCTCATTTAACAACGTTAATCGTAACTGAATGTCATGCAAAAGCCAGTCATGCAACCTTAGCTACCACATGCAATTTCCTCAGACAGGAATTCTGGATCCCCAGAATAAGGCAAGTAGTTAAAAAGGTTCTGAAACAATGTCTGTTTTGCCAAAAATACTTTGCCATGGCTTATGAAGTGCCTACTACTGGACCATTAGTAACGGAACGTTTAAGCTATGAAAAACCCTTTGAAAAAACTGCCCTTGACTATGCTGGTCCAATTTCTGTCCAGGATGAGAATAACCAATTCATGAAAGTCTACTTATTATTGTTCACTTGCTGCGCCACCAGATTCACCAGCCTTCACATCTGCACTGACCTTTCTGCTAAAACCTTTTTAAGAGAACTCTACCATTTGTCCTTAACTACTCCCTTCCAAAAGTTTTGATTTCAGATAATCAATCCACCTTCAAAAGATCTGAAGATTACCTTAAACATTGGTTCCAAAATGTTCTTGTGTCTCAGTACCTCTCTGATCATGATATCCAGTGGAAATTTACAGCAGCCTATTCACCCAGAACCTTAGGAATAGCTGAAAGAATGGTGGGTTTAGTCAAAAGAGCCCTCTATACCTCCTTAAAAGGAAGAAAAATCCCTTTAACTGAACTAAAAACAATGGTTCTTGAAATAATGAATACAATTAATTCAAGACCACTCACTTATGTTAACTCAAATGAAGATCCCTCCTCTGATCTACTAACTCCTTTCAAGTTGCTTTTTGGGTATGACAATACCAAATTCAACTTTTTAACCACTAATGATACCCAAGAAGCTGTTAATGAAGGTGGTCAGGTGGATGCTGATTTTATATGACAGCAACAGAGGACAAAGAAAGAAAGAAAATACTGGATTACTTTCATAAGGGAGTTAAACAATCTCAAGAAATCAAAAAAAGATGGCGATATGAATATTTGAGTAGTTTGAGGGAAAAAGAATACCAACAACACAAACAACCAGTAAGTAAAGAACCTAAAGTAGGAGAACTATGTCTCTTAGATGAAAATTCTATGAATCCCAAATACTTCTGGAAGATTGCTGTAATTGAAACATTACACCCAGATGAAGATGGCATAATCAGGCATGTAACTGTAAAAACACCCAATGGTCATCTCTCCAGAAGACACATATATCGGTTATACCCACTGGAAATAACTGATAAACCGAATATTGACCTGGAAGAACTGGAAAATTCTTCCACAGAATCAGGAACTGTAGATTCTCCTGACACTACTACTGCCGCTACTCAACCCCGACCACAAAGACAAGCTGCAGTTAAATTTCGGGAAGAACTGCAAAGGAAAATACAGAGTGGATCTTTGTGAAGACCACAAATTGAAAATTGTAAATAATTGTAAATAGCTATAACTTAGGACTAACGTTCTACAGAAAAGACGCTTTCATTTTCATATTTCACCTAACAGGAACTTTTCTGTAGAGCATGTCATTTTCATTCATCAAAAAAAAAAAATAAATAAAATTTCCCAAGAATATATTCTGGGTAAATTTTTTCCCCTTGGGGGGAATGTTAAAAAAGTGGTTAGAAATAACCGCATATAATATTTCCAAATAAAATATAAACAAAATAAATAAAAATAACAACCCTCGTTTCTAACCAACTAGTGAAGTTGGGTTTCCCTAATTAACAAAAAGAAGAAAGAAAAAAAGTTTCTGAGACAAAGAAAAACGGAGCTTTGTACATTCTTGAAAAATTTTGACTCCATGAAGCGGGCTAGTTTTTTCGTAAAATAAAATTCTCGTGGTTACCCAACTAACCGGGCAACTTAGTCAACCTTTAAACCTCACAACCTTTAAACCTTATCCTTAAACCACTGCAATTAAGCAAAACCCTGTTTAACTAAATAGAGGCCTATCAGAACTAGGTGTAAGTAAGTTAATTAAAGAAAATAACTAAGGTAAGAGAAAAACTAGGTACCTAGAAGAAACTCGAACCGGGCTACAACTGCCCTAACTCAATAATTAAATGGCTGTTATAGCCCCTATTAAAACTTAAAGGCAATATAGCCCTAACTTAACTTGAGTAAAACCTTCAAAACCTTAAACCTTAAACCTTTAAAAACAAAAACTTAAGGGCAATACAGCCCTAGACTAACTTAACCTGCAAAACCTAGGTCTGGGAAATAGCCCCTACAAATAAATAACCTAGCAGTGTGTTAAATAGTAACTTAAAACTTAACAAATAAAATTCAAATCTGGAAACTAAATGAAACTTATGGATTAGTTAGAAACAGAAAGGGTAACGTTCAACTGGCAATTTCAATTTGGTAAGTCTAAATTAATTTTAATGAATTTAGCTTCACCATAGTTAGTAATCTGGCTGCTGACCAAATTTTAACCTAAAAACCACTGCAGCCTACAGTGAAAAAGTCTGTAACTATGTTGACAGTGTCTAAATGGGCCATTATTATTTCTATAATTACTGTCTCTATTTAAAGTAAACTTAACCTTAATATTACACCTAAACCTAAATAATCTCTCTCTCAAAAAAAAAAAAAATAAGTTTTTCAATAAATTTTTCAATAGCCATAACCTTTCCTGCAGAGGGAGCCATTTTGAACTTTTTCTTGGTTGGGGAGTCTGCATGATGCCACTTCATGGATTGGCGTTTTGTTTCAGGTTCAAGTGGTGTACCCAAGTCTCATCCCCAGTCACAATTCGTGAAAGGAAGTCATCTCCTTCTGTCTCGTATCGAACCAATGACTCAGAAGCAATTTCTTTTCTTTGGGCTTTGTGATCTTCAGTCAGTTCGCGATGAACAAACCGTGAACACACTTTTGAGTATCCCAGTTGCTGAATTATCGTATTCACACTTCCTTCACTAATTCCTAACTCCAATGATAGCTCCTTGTATGTGACACGCCGATTTGATCGAATGATGGTGTTAGCACGTTGCACAGTGTGAGCTGTCACAGCCAATGCCGGGCGACCGCTGCGTGGCTCATCATGGAGATTAGCTCTCCCTCTCTCCGATGATCTCACACGTTTAGACCAGCGTCCAACTGTGCTTGCTTCGATCAACAACAGCATCTCCGTAAACATTTTGTAGACGTCTGTGAATTTCCAACTGTTTCCTTCTCTGCGGTTAAGAACTCGATAACAGCTCTCTGTTTACGACGCATATCACTGTCAGATATACAATAATAATCATTTTATAGAAGGGCGTTTTAAAGCGGTTTTATACAAGGAGGGGAGGTTCAAACTGAAAAATTATGGTTATGTGAATCGCAGAAAGTTCAAACTTATGGCTTAAAAGACATTTCAACCCCATGGCCTATTATTTAGCTGAGGAAAAAGGGTGGGGCAAAATATATTGAGTGCCCCTAGTATTATTAATAATAACTATCTGTTTTTTTAATTAAGAGCACAGTAAAGCCTAAAGCTTAAGGGCCAAATTAAATCAAATAAATAGTCCAGTTTCACAATTATTTATGTCGCTGAAAATTGTAAAAGTACTGATTTATTTTATCAATAAAGGTTATACAATTTTCAGATGTTGAGATGGATGTGTGGAGTGACGAGGAGGGATAGGGTCAGAAATGAGCATATAAGGGGAACAGTGAAGGTGGCGGAAGCATCTAAGAAGGTGCAGGAGGCCAGGCTGAGGTGGTATGGACACGTCAGGAGAAGAGAGGAGGAGTATGTGGGGCGCAGAGTGCTGGAGATGGAGTTGCCGGGACGGAGAAGAAGAGGAAGACCGAAGACGAGATGGAGGGACTGTGTGGTGGCGGACATCAGGGAGAAGGACTTGGAGGAGGACGTGGTATACGACAGAGGAGAGTGGAGAAGACGAACCAAAAACAGCGACCCCATGTAAAGATGGGATAATAAGCTGCGGAAGATGAAGAATAAAGGTTATACAGTTCAATTCAATAATTATTTTTATCTTATTACCCTTAGCAATATTGTACTTTTTCATGGGATTTGTCTCCTGCCAATAAAATTTGTCATTATCATTATCATATATATATTAATATATATATATATTATATATATATATATATATATTATATATATATATATATACATATCATATATATATATATATATATTATAATATATATATACATACACCTAAAAACTTGTAAAACAGGTATGTACTACTTGTGTACGAAATTTCTGAAACTTACAAGGAAACTTGGAAAGAAAAAAAAAGGTGCGGCAAATATATTGAGTGGCCCTCGTACATAACTCATGAATAAGAATTATTAATTAGGGCATGTATTAATCCTAATTTATTATTATCGATATATAACAAATATAAAGTTATTATTGAAGGTATTATGCCAATACTATACAAAGGAATCAGTACTAAATATGGGAGATAAGAGATGAATAATAACATGTAATGTACATTAATTCTAGATTACACACGAGAAACGAATAAACAATATTAATGTACATTTAATCCTAGATTTTCATTAGCATTCCATTATTATCGATCGAGATTTCAACTTGGTTTTAAACAAATTTACATTTATAATATTTTTTATATCAGCATTTAAACCATTCCATAGTTTTAATCCAATGAAAATGGGTAATTTTTGATATGAAGACAATCTAAATTGAGGTATAACATGCTTTGATCTATTTCTGGTCTGATTTGAGTGGATTTCTTAATGAGTTAAAAAATGTGGTGAACATTGAAATCTCTTAAAATCGAAATTGCAACGAAAGGAGAGTGGGAAAAAATGTATTCCACTTTGGAAGTGAGGTAGTCAAGGATTTTGGCTAGTCAGTAGAATTACTGTAGGAGAAAGGTAGATAGCGCGGATGTATTTAGTTTGAAAATGGTATGTAACTAAAGCAAGTTAGGTTGTTGCATACTTATACACAACAGCAGTACTACCGCAAAAATGGGATAGTACAATGCAATTGCATTCAACATTACATCTTACAACATTGCAACATTGAACCATTGCATCTTGTAACATTCATGCAAGATGATGAAGTGTTTTTGAACACCCGTCCATCCCCCTTCAGGCTCCCTTCACCCCACCGCCGCTAATAAAAAATATATATGCATGTGGGTATGTGGGTAGCCTAAACACAAGGAGAGAGAGAAGATACATCTGTTTGTAGCCATGGAGCATCGCGTAATGGTGTCTTCAGCATCACAGCCATCAAGCTTAGAAGGCAGCCATTCACCTCACAGCCAGCCGTATTTGGCGTACACAGTTATTAAGTACATATAAACTGGCATCGCTCTGCCTCAAGCACATACACACACACACACACACACACACACACACACACACACACACACACACACTATCGTTTATATATATATATATGTATATATATATACTATATATATATATTTAAGTTCGGAAAGAACCGATTCGCCTCTATTCAAAAGGGCATATCTCGGAGGAAAAACAAAGAAAAAGTGAGAGGAAAGACAGAGGAAAAAGAAAGGGTGGAAGGGACAGTCGAAGTGGAAAAAGACCAAGGGTGACAAGGACTGCAGGGTCGAGCCCCATCATCCTTGGGTGCTTGGGACGGGAGGGCGCACGTGAAACCTACAGGAACAAGCACGTACAAAACGAGCACAAAGAGCACTCAAGAGCACGAGCTTAGAACCCCTTGCGGGGATATATATATATATATATCCTCCCTCCGACAATCGATGGGGTGTCGGATGAGGATGAAATTGCAAAGCCGTGGAAAAACTACTACTCTAACATTTTTAAGAGTGTGGGATAATCCTAATAGATTGCAACGAAACGACTGTGGGAGGGACAAGAGAAATAATTTGATATCAGTTCCTAAAGTAAAGAGGTTAATTAAAGAGTTAAAGACTGGTTCTGCGTCAGGGGTAGAGGACTTATCGAATGAGTACTTAAAATATGCCAATGACTTACTATGTCTGCATATATCATTGCTCCTATCAGCCATGCTTGCTCATAGCTATATCCCTGCAGAGTTCATGAAGGTATATATCTTGCCCCTGGTCAAAAATAAGTACGGAGACATTCTGTCCAGCAATAATTACTGGCCTATTGCTGTCGCTTCCTGCTTCTCGAAACTACTAGAAAAACTCCTGTTGCTCCGATTAAATGATTTCCTATAGACATCTAATCAGTTTGGTTTTAAAAGGTCCCACTCAACTGACCTGTGTATCTATGTACTTAAAGAAACACTATCTAAATACATCGACAGTAATTCAACTATTTATAGCTGTTTCCTAGATATAAGTAAGGCATATGATAGGGTGAACCACAATATTTCATTAAAAAACTAGAAGACAGGCAGAGCTGGGCAGTATTTAAATACATTTGTATTTAAATACGTATTTAAATACATTTGTGTATTTAGAACTGTATTTATAAATACATTGTTTTTCATGTATTTAAATACAGTATTTAAATACTTTAATGAGTATTTAAATACAATGTATTTAAATACTCAAAATATAAAAATGTAAATACTTTTACTGGTTTAATACACGTTCTGTACTAGCACAGTACGACGCTCGACAGTGTAGTACAGCATGGTTCATGTTTCAACGTGTCAGTTCAATCAGTTGTGTGCCACTCTTAGTCGAAAGCGGTTGATTTCTTTATCGTGTGCGTGTCATGGCTTAGTGAATTAGTGAATGCATATGTTAAAAGTTGTATGTATTTAAAATGTATTTACAAATGTATTTAAATACAATTGATGTATTTTGTATTTAGTATCTAAATACATTCGTAAAATGTATTTAGTATTTAGTATTTAAATACACTTCTCCCATGTATTTAGTATTTAGTATTTAAATACATTCAATGTATTTATTGCCCAGCTCTGAAGACAGGAAGGTTTCCATGTACGTATTAATTTATTGAAATTTTTATATTCCCACCAGTCTTTTAGCGTTAGGTGGGGCAGTGTACTATCCGAGTGTTTTGGCTCCTCTTGCGGGGTGAGACAAGGCTTCTTGCTCTCCCTATGCTGCTTAATGTGTATGTTGACGGATTAATTGCTTCACTTAATGAGGCAACAGTGGGATGTTGTATAGATAACACAATGATAAATAACTTAGTATATGCCGATGATATGGTGTTAATAAGTCCGTCTGTTAAAGGTCTGGATCGGCTATTAAAAGTCTGCGAAGTGTATTCGCAGAAACATGATATTCTTTTTAAAGTTACAAAAACTAAGGTTATGCAATTTCATCCTAAAAGCTGCAAGCAGCCAGCTGATATTAGTTTAAAATGAAAGGTGAAGTAATTGAAGAAGTACATGAGTTTATGTATTTGGGTCAAACTATTACCAGCTCCTTGAGTGATGACTCGGATATAAGGAAACAATCTCGAAGCCTGTGTGCTAAAGCGAATATGACTCTAAGGAACTTTTGGTTCTGTACAAATGAAGCTAAAGACACTCTTTCGTACTTTCTGCAGTAATATATAAGGACAGCAACTCTGGGTGAATTATAAAAAAGGTTCTGGCAGAACCCTAAACTTGCTGTACAACAGGTCTTTTAGGCTCTTACATAAATTAATCCCGAGAGGCTCAGCTTCACAAATGTTTGCTACCCGCAATGTCCCGAGCTTCCCGGAGGTAACAAGACGTGCTCAATACAGTCTAATGCAAATAATTAAAAAATCAACCAACCCGATTATCCAAGCTATCCATGAATCCTGCCGTTTTGTCCTCTAAGCTATGGAATTCTTGTACGAAAACGTCTGTCTGTAGCTCCACTTATTCTCAACATTACTGTTTTATTTCTAATCAGTTGTGTATATATTTCTATCATTAATATGTGAACTCTCATTGTATTAATAATATTTGTCATATAGACTATAGTCTGCCAATAAACCTTTTCATTTTCATTTTCATTCATTTTCATATGTACTTCATTTCCATTCATGTTTGTTTAAATGGTGTAAATAAAATACAGCTACAGCGTTCTGACTATTTAATATATATTGAAATACAAAATATGTATATATATATATATATATATATTATATATTAGGTGCAAAAACAGATATAATACGAATTATATATATTTACATAAAAAATATCACAGCAGTATCGGAGAATTGCAATAAAAACAGGAATAAATGGTGGTATTTAACATATGTATATGTACGTATCAAAAATAATACAGGTAGCACAGAAGAATTCTATATACAACAAACCACAAGTACATGTTTAATATATATATATATATATATATATACTGTATATATATATATTTGTTTCGTTCTCCTCTCTCTCATCTTGCGCGGAATATTCTCCTATACAAGCGTCGTTCTTTACGTTAATTATCTGCGTGTTTGCAGTTACAATGTATATATATATATATATATACGCATCATAATGAAAATACATGGATTAAGGACGGTTTCTACCACGTTTAAATAATACACACACACACATATATATTATGTATTAGGGTGTTTCATACCTATAGGGTAAAATAAAAATGAGCTTGGAGTTTTAATCCACACGTTTCTCTGTATTTTAAAGAACAAGAAAACACGTTTGTGCAAGTTTGAACCAGATCACGCTGCATTTAGAGGTCCCCAACTTTGACGACTTTTTGTCAGTTCATTTCTCGCCTGCCTGCAGTGAAGACGGTTTTCTTCGTCACTTGAGCGTTCGTGTTGTATAGCCTATTGGACAACTATGGAGGTAATTATTATGCTACTAATTATCTCATTTTACTGTGGTATTGAAATTTATTATTATTTAATTTCTGTCATTTTACTGTGGTAGTGATATTTATTATTAATATTACATGAAATTAATTAGTCTGTTGCATATTGGACAACTAAGCTGGTAATTATTTATGATACTAATTAATGTAATTTTACTGCGGTATTGAAATTTATTTAATTAATGAATTGTCAAAGAGAACGTAGTGTACACGTATCAGTTTTATAATAAAGAAAAGCAGTAACTGGACTCGAACCAGTGTCATAGCCGTTTGGCGGCATCGCTCAAGTCGGCGTACACAGCACGCTATCCACTCCCTAGATGGTGTAGTGGATAGCGTGCTGTGTACGCCGACTTGAGCGATGCCGCCAAACGCTATGACACTGGTTCGAGTCCCAGTTACTGCTTTTCTTTATTTAATTAATTAAATTAATTACGATGTGAAATTATTTCTGTGGAATTATTTAGTTTGTTTTCTTTTCCAGGTGTCTACCAGAGCGAAAACAGAAGTGTTTCTTATTGGCCAGACGGATGCGAACATCACATCAAGTGGCCTTCCAACTCAGTTGCAAGTACTCAAAAAGTACTTTTACCACCAAAAGGAGCAAAAATTTGGACGTACTAAATGCCTGAACCTGTGCCTGGATGCCTGTCTCATATTTTGGGAGAGAGCGAGAATCCCCATGATGCGTCGAGATTCGGCCTTGAGGAAGATGGAATCCCTTCTCAAGGAATACGACCGGCTTGTGAAGTACAAGTCACATAAAGCAGAGTCCTTCCGAGTGAAGGAGGCGATGTTCAAGGAGGCAATAGCGAAGGAGATCATGGACATTGCTCATTCACAGGCTAAGGAAATGATGAAGAATCAGGAGGACATCCACTTTCTCGACATGCAGCGTGAAGATCCAAATTCCTGCAGCATGGGCCCTGTTGACATGAAGCTTCACTATAAGGAGATTAGGAAAAGGAAGAGGCTGGACAAGATTAAGGAACAACAGGAGAAGGCCAGGAAGGAACAAGGAGCTGCAGAAGATACGGGGGCTTTAGTGATTTCAACTTCGTCAGAGACTGACTCAGATGTCGTTGACCCAACCGTGGAAGTTTTCCATCCTCCTCCAAGGGAATACCAAGAAGCGACGCAGGAATCTGATCTCACAGGATGTGACGACTACCTACGATCGGCTGAATATTTCGTACCGCGATTCAGCTATGTCGTACGCTGCAGCGGCTAAATCACTAGGTTTTGACTTGGATGACTGTCCATTTCTGCCAGTACCATGTACCGCACACGCAAGGCTCTCAGGAAGGTGGCTGCTGAAAGTTATCAATCCGACGAAGTTTGTCCTGGTCAGCCTCTTGTCTTGCATTGGGACGGTAAGCTCCTACCTGACAATGAGCAATGGAAGGAGAGCATTGACCGGATCGCCGTCCTCTTCTCTGGCGACGGCAAGGAGAAGTTGCTCGGCGTTCCTAAGGTGACGTCGGAACCGGCGAGAAGAGAGCGCGAGTTTGCTTGGATTTGGTCAAGGAACACAGGATGGAAGAGCGCGTGCGGGGATGTCTTTCGACACGACAGCGTCGAACACCGGGATTCATATCGGGCCTGCGTCCTGATTGAGAAAGGTCTTGGCAGAGAACTCATGTACTTCCCTGTCGGCATCACATCTATGAAGTCATCCTCAGCTCCGTCTTCAAGCGTGGCATACGGACTTCAAGTGGCCCCGATATACCGTTTCAAGAGGTTTCGGCACATGGGAAGTTCATCGACCGGTTGGACGTGCGGCCGTACGATTTTGCTCAAGTCAATGACTCTATGGGAACTGAGGGAGAAGTCAGTCCTGCTGTGAGAGGGATGGTGAGCACGTCGCATCAGCGCGATGACTACAAGGAAACTGCTACAGTTGGTTCTCATCTCCTGGGAGAAGCAAAAAGTGGTGGATTTCCCTCTCAGAGCCCCTGGCGCTTACCATCACGCTCGATGGATGGCGATAGCCATCTACTCCTTGAAAGTATTCTACTGAAGAAGCAGTTCAAGATGTCGAGTCACGAGTTGGAAGCTCTGACAGCCGTAGGTCTCTTCGTTCCCTCGTCTACATCGAGGTTGGACTCGTGCTGCAACCTACCTCAAGCAAGGCTGCCGCAGTTGATCTGGAATTTCTGCGTGACGCGGAAGCCTTTGCCATGTCAGGATATTCGTGTGTTAACGCTGCGCAAGAAGCCATGTCTCGACACCTATGGTACATCTCTGAGACTCTTATTGCCATGGCGTTCTTCGACGCAGATGTGGCAGATGAGAAAAGGC